>CAUYTI010162556.1:0-19433 GCA_963575145.1 Galago senegalensis | reverse complement strand
GGGGGATGTCTTGTTCAGGTTGAGTCATGCTGGGGTTCTGAAACTATCTGCTATCTGAATTTCAGAATCTCTTGGCATGTCTGGAAAGTTCTCTTTCATAATTTCATGAAGAAGAGTCTCTATGTTTTGTGAAGCAACTTCGTCACCTTCAGGAATTTTTATAAGGTGAATATTAGTTTCTTCGAATTATCCCAGAGCTCTCTGAGAGAAAGATTCATTTTTGCTTTCCATTTCTTATCATCTTTGAGCTCTTGGGCTTATTCAAAAGCATTGACTTCAATGTCAGAGATCCTTTCTTATTCCTGTTCCACTCTGTTACGGAGGGATTCTACCATATTTTTTAGATCTTTGAGGGTTACAAACGCTTGCCTCAATGTTTCAAAATCTTTGATCATTTTATCTTTAAAATCATTGAATTCTTGAGACATCTTTTGAATAATTTATTAAAGTTCTAGCTCTTTCCTTTCTTCCATTCTGTTAATCTTATTTCCTATCCAAATTCTGAACTTGATTTCTGACATCTCAGCCATCTGTTTATGGGTGGGATATTCAGATGCATCTGCCACATCCTTCCTTGGGGGAATTGATCTACTCTGGTTATTCGTATTACTGGAGTTTTTCCGCTAATTCCACCTCATGCTGGATTTACTCTGTTTGGCTAGGTGAGCAGGTAAGAGGAAGTTGGGTTGGGGGCTCCAGGAGTAGTATTTTCCTAGCCCTTTTGGGGAAAGGCTGGGACTCTTGTCTGTACCTTTTCCCCTAGACCTTTGCCAAGGATGCATATGGTGCTATGGTCTGAGAGCCTGGGGGCCTGCTTGGTGTGGTGGGGCTGTGTGTCTCTATCTTGTTTTTGGCTGGTTTCTGTTCTACCTTAGAAAATCAATTACTCTGAGTTAAAGTCTCAGCTGTGGAGAAATATCAGTGATTAAGTCACCTTGCCCCTCACAGGAGATGGTTGAGAAGGGAAAACCACACCTTCCACAGCCACACCCCCAGGGTGCCGCTTTGGATAGTTCTTGGGTGATTGGCCCAGTTTAAGAGATCTAAATCAAGTATCCCAGTCTGCACTGGTCTGAAGTAGGGGAGTTCAAAAGGTCTCTGGCAACTATATAGTAGGGGTCTTCTGGCAGCTCAGATAAGACTCATTCTGGTGCTCTGTGGGGTCAGAAGGACCTACCCAGCAAATAAATTAATCAAGGAAGGTTGATGCCTCCTTCCCTACCTTATACCTTTGTCATACCCAATCACTGGAGACCCCACAGGGCTGTGATACAGTTGCCCAATAAGTGAGTGTGGCAGGGCTTTGTGTCTGCCAGAGTCAAATTAGAGTCAATGCCACCTCCACTTGGTTACTTCTCTTTGTCCCCAGCCAGCAAAGGGAGTGGAAGCCTGTCTGTCTCAGGCACTCAACAACAGCTGGAGAATATTCCACCTGAAGTCAATTTAGGCCTGAGAAAATCCAGAGAGCACCAGAGATTCTCCCTCAACCACCAGTTAATTTTCCCAGTTCAAGACATACAATCAGTACCCACTCTCTAGCTGGAAAGCTCACAAGGTCTCTAGAAACTAGGTAGTAGGAATCTATTGGTAGCTCAAGTGCGGCTCACTCTGATGCTCTGAGGAGTCAGAAAGGCCCGTTCAGCAGACAATTTGGAGTAAGGAGGCCAATGTCTCTTTCTCCTCCATGCTCACCCTTCACCACTGTACTCTGGTAACCCCAGTCTCTGGTAACCCCACCACCAGTCTCTGTTTACCCAGACCTTGTGGCTCAGTCCTGTCCAATAAGCGAGTGTTTCAGGGTTTTGTGTCTGCCAGAGTCCAAGTAAAGTCAATGCCTCCTCCACTCAGTGACCATTGTTAGTCTCCAGCCAGCAAAGGGAGCTGAAGCCTGTCTGCCTCAGGCACTCAATGGCAGCTGGAGAATATTCCACCTGGACTCAATCTAAACCTGGAATTTGTTTTCTTGAAGTTGTGGCTTGCCTCAGTGGAGGAGATGTGCATTTATCTGTCTCTTCTCTCAGCTCAGCTCTCCTCCTTCAGCTTTGTTGGGTTCTTTTTGGTGGTTATCTCTCCCCATGAACTGGAGTTTATGTTGAAAACTAGCTCCAGTCAGCCCTCATCCCCTGTTCCTCCATATTCTTATTGAATGTGAAAATTGGAGTTAGGGAAAATAGCCCACTCGAGGATTTATCAAAGTATAAAACACATTGAACGAAGTGAACAAATAAACAGACAAAAATGCTACCAGACACACAAGCACACAGATGCATAGACAATCAGAAATTAGTAAACAAACAGACAAAAATCAAAACAAAAGACAAATTTAAAAAAACCCACAAAAATGGTAATCATAAATTGATAAAAACAAACAAAAAAACAAAACAAGACTATTAGTCTGATGTAAGCACTCTCAGCAACCATAAGAAGAGAAGGAGAGGAAGAGAGAAGAAAAAAGGAAGAATAGGTTCCGCACCTGTGGCTCAAATGGCTAAGGTGCCAGGCACATACACCTAAGGTGGCAGGTTCAAATCCAGCCTGGGCCTCCCAAAACAACAATGACGGCTGCAATCAAAAATTAACCAGGCTTTGTGGTGGGCGCCTGTGGTCCCAGCTACTTTGGAGGCTGAGGCAGGAGACTCGCTTAAGCCCAGGAGTTGGAGGTTGCTGTGAGCTGTGATGCTACGGCACTCTACCCAGGGGGATAGCTTGAGGCTCTGTCTCCAAAAGAAAAAAAAAAAATTTTAAAAAAGGAAGAATAGTATTAACAACAAAAAATAAAAATAAAGACTTAACAGTAACACCTACAAAAAAAGGATAAAGGAAAAAAAAGAAAAAAGGGGGGCACCACCAAGAAAAATATTAGTCTTATGAATATATACAAACATACCACTTTATATATGAGGTGGGGTTCAACTTTGGTGGGAATATGTTTATGTTGCAATATACTTTCTAGACAGAAGGTGGTGCTGTGAGTGGTTCCCAGGCTAAAAAAAAAAAAAGAAAACAACAACAAAAAGGAATCTTTGCTGGCAGGTTGCACAGATTCTCCCTACAGCATTTCACATAAAGTGTGAGGTGTCCTGAACCAGCTTCAGATGCAGGATGACTGGCTACAGCTGAGATTGAGCTTTCCATGCTCCTGGAAGAGGTGCTATGGAGATGCCATTTTTGAAATTTTACAGTATGTCTGGTTCCTGGCTGGCCACCCAGCCTTGGCTGTCCTTTTTCTAGGCGGCACTCCTATCTGTCCTCCAAACTTGGCACAGGAGTCCACGCTTCACCAGTTTTTCCACTCAACTCCTAGTTTCCCCTCAAATTGGAAATTGTTATGTTCCCTGGGAAAAGGGCTAGTTGCTGCTTGCGCCAGCCACTTTAGCACCATAGCACAGAGTTTTCGGTCCATTTCTGTGGGGGAGGGGCTGGTTACCACTGATTCCTGCAGATTCAGCGCCACACACAAAAGACTTTTCAGAGTCTATAGGAAAGGGGTTGATTGCTCCTATCACTCACCACTTCAATGCAGCGCCACAAAGATCTTCTAAAATTATAAAATGAATCTGTTCCTAAGTGGAATCCTTTCCCCTCAAATTTCTGTCCAGTTGCCTGGACCCTTGATGCTCCAGACTGGGTCCAAACGGCTCCCCTTTCTGGACACCAAATTCTGCTCAGGAGTCCACGCCTTACCACACTCTCTGCAAAACACCCAAACTCCCCACAAATTGGGTATAGAAGTCCTTTGTTGGGGAGGGATTGGTTTCTGCTTTCTCAGGCCTCTGGCTGCCAGCCACCAGCTACCAGCCACAGCTGGCACCGCTTCAGCTGCCATGCTGAGTTTTTTCTGGCAGATACCATGGTTCTGGGTTACACTTCCAATCCAGCAATTCACCTCTTTGCTGCACACCAGTTGCTTGTCTGTGCCAGCACACCACACAGGAAAAGATCCAGCCCCCCCACTCTCACCTGAAACCACGAGGAGAGTTGACCCAGCGATGCATCCCCTCCACCATCTTGCTCCACCTTCGATAGAAAATTTCTAAACTAAGTTATGCATGCCTCATATGCTTTCAGGCAAATCCTTATAATGATTCAGTCATTGTTAAAACTGCAAAGGAGTTAGGCTCAGAGAGACTATGTGTATGGTCCACACAGAACCTCCAAAGAAAATCTGTCCTGGACTCACTGGCCCTCACAACCTGTTGCATGATTCTTTTATTTTTAATTTCATTTAGTTGTACTCAAATTTTAGTTTTCTTTTCTTCTGCTGGGTTTCAAGTTGGAATGTTCTTCCTTTTCCAGTTGCTTGAGATGTCCCATTATGTTGTTGACTTCCTCTCTTTTCGTTCTCTTGAGGAAGGCGTGCAATACTATAAATTTCCCTCTTAGGACTGCCTTTGCGGTATAGAGAGGTTCTGATAAGTTCGTGTCTTCATTATTGTTTTGTTACAAAAGTTTGGTAATTTCCTTCTTAGTCTCGTCTCTGACCCAGCTATCATTTAACATAAGCTTATTTAGCTTCCATGTTTTTGTATGCATATGCAGATTCTTGTTTTACTGAGTTCAACTTCTATTCCATGATGGTCCAAGAAAATACAAGGAATGATTTCTATTCTTTTAAAATTACTGAGGTTAGATTTGTGCCTAAGATGTGATCAATTTTGGAGAATGATCCATGGGCTGATGAGAAGAATGTGTATCAGTTTTGTTAGGATGAAATGTTCTGTTAGATGCAAATGTTCAATGGTTAGGTTTAAGTCTAAAATTTCTTTGCTTAGCTTCTTTTTTGGAGGATCTATCCAACACTGCTAAATGAGTGTTAAAGTCCCCAATGATTATGGTACTGGAGGAGATCAAGTTACTCATGTATGTTAGAGTCTGTCTTATAAATTAAGGCACCTTTCGGTTAGGTGCATAAATGCTGGCAATTGAAATCTCATCATGTTGAGTGTTGCCCTTAACAAATAAGAAATGGCTATCCTTATCTTTCCTTACATTGGTTGGTTTAAAGCCTATTGTGTCTGCGAATAAAATTGCAACACCTGCTTTTTTCTGATTTCCATTTGCCTGAATTATAGATGATCATCCCTTCACCCTGAGTCTATGTTTATCTTTTAGAGGAAGGTGAGATTCTTGAATGCAGCAGATGTCTGGCCTGAGTCTTTGTAGCCAGTCAGCCAACTTGTGTCTCTTTAGAGGACAATTTAAGCCATTCACATTAATTGAGCATATTGATAAGCCAGATAGTATTTTGGGTATTAAGTTTTTCAAAAGTCCAGCAGACATTTTAAATCATTTCGTCACTTTTAAAGTTGGAATTTGATCAAAAGTTTCTGAATGAGGGTGGCACCTGTGACTCAAAGGAGTAGGGCACCGGCCCCATATGCCAAAGGTGGTAAGTTCAAACTCAGCCCCAGCCGAAAAAACTACGAAAAAAAAGTTTCTGAATGAGTTTACTTTGGTGGTGGAGGATTGTGTTGTTCATTATGTAAGATAGGTCTGATGATATCCTGGAGAGCTGGATTAGTTATGGTAAATTTCTTCAACATGTGAATGTCATTAAAGTATTTAATTTCTCCATCATAGATGAAACTCAGTGTAGGTGGATGAAAGTTCTTTTGTGTAAGGAGATTAAAGGTCAATGACCACCCTCTTCTAGAAAGATCTGCAGTCATACTAATGTTCTTCTCCTTGTACATTATAGTTTTCTTACGTCTTGCACCTTGCAGAATTTTCTCATTCATATTAACTTTGGTGAAGCTAATTATAATGTGTGTATGAGAATTTTTATTTGGGTTGATCATGCTGGTGTTCTGAAACTGTCTGCTATCTGGATTTGGGGATTTTTTGGCATGTCTGGAAAATTCCGTTTGATTATTTCATGAAGTAAAGCTTCTGTATCCTTCAGAGCAACCTCATCACCTTCAGACATTCCTATAAGGTGAATATTAGATCTCTTAGAATTATACCAAAGGTCTCCAAGAGAATGATCTGTTTTTATTCTCCACCTTTTTTCCTCATTGAGCGTTTCAGAGCGTTCAAAAGCTTTGTCTTTAATGTCAGAGATCCTTTCTTCTGCCTGCTCCATTCTGCTAATGAGGGATTTTACTATATTTCTCAGATCTTTGACGGCTGCAAGTTCTTGCCTCAATGAGTCAAAATCTTTGGTGATTTTGTCTTTGAAATTTTTGAATTCTTGAGACATCTTTTGAATGATACCCCGAAATTCTAATTCCCTCCTTTCCCCCATTCTGTTGATCTTATTTGTTATCCAGATTCTGAACTTGATTTCTGACATCTCAGCCATTTGTTTATGTTTAGGATCTTGTTCTGTATCTGGCATATCATTCCTTGGGGGAGTTGATCTACTTTGATTATTCATGTTGCCAGAGTTTTCCCGCTGATTCCACACCATGATTGTTTTTCACCATTGACTATATGGGCAGGTAAGGTGAAATTGGATTGGGAGATCCTAGGATCCTAACGTGCCCTTTGTCAAGGGTCTGGGACTTATGGCTGTAGTTTTTTCCCTATAGCTTTGTGAAAGACCCATATAGTATTACAGTTGGAGGCTGAGGAAACCTGCTTGGTGTGGTGGTCTTAGGTAGCTCTGTCTTGTGATCAGCTGGTTCTTGACCAATCCTAGTGGGTCAGTGACTCTGATGAGGTCTTAGCTGTGGAGAGGTATAAACAATTAAGACAGATCACCCCATTGTGGATATCTTTTGGAAGAGGAAAAACAACCCTTCTCATTACTACACAACCAAGGTATCATCCGAGGGGGGCCTTGGGAGATTGGCCCAGGTTAGGAGTTCCAAACCAAAAAAGACCCAGTCAGTATTATCTCTCAAGTGGGAGAGTTTGAAAGGTCTCCAGAATCTAGAAGGCAGAGGTCTCCTAGTTGCTCAAATTTGGCTTACTCCAATGCTCTGTGGAGTCAATTAGGCCTGCCTAGTAGCAGAGTTGGGCCAGGGTTCTGAGTCTCTTTCTCCACTTTGCTCTTCTTTCATGCCCAGACCCTGATGACCTAACAGGCCTAAGGTCCTGCTCACTCCAATAAGCAGATGTACTGGGGTTTTGCACCTGACAGAGTCAAAGGAAGGTCAATGCCCCCACAGCCTGGCCACTACCCTTTGCTAACAGCCAACTGGGAAAGCTAAAGCCTCTCTGCCTCGGGTACTCAGTAACCACTGGCAAGTGTTCCACTTGGACTCAGTTTAATCCTGAACAAGTCAGCAAACTGCTTTTATACCTCAGCCACTGTGCCTTTACTCCTGTCATGCAGCAGTACCAGTATCCCTATAGAGTGAGTTCTGGTTTCCTCTGGGAGTCCTCAGAGTTGGGGAGGTGTTTTTCCAAATTAAGACCCCAGTAGGATTGCTCTATTATTGCTAGATCTTTGTGGGAAGTGACCCTGTGCAGCTCCCAGGGCAACTGCCACAGCCAGGGAGTTCTGGCTGCAGGAGCAGCTCTGGGATCACAGGCACATGGATCCAGCAGCAGGGCTGGGGAAGCTATACACAGTTCTGGCAGTCCCTGGAACCAGGTGACTTAGCAAGGAGAGGCTTGCCTCAAGCTTCTGGTCAGGCGGGGGCATGGCACAGAGGCTGGGAGGGTGTGGGGGGTCTGGCGGGGGAAGCACAGTCCAGGAATCGCAGCTCTAGCAGTGTCAGGCCAGCCGGAGGGTCCAGGTGTGGGGAGCCCCTAGAGGATTGAGGCGGGGCCAGGGGGTGAGTGAAGGGAGCTCTGCCTGGGGCGAGAGGCTCTGGCAGTCTCAGGCCACCACTGAACTAGGGGCAGGGTGCTTTGGTCAGCAGGGGTGGGGGACACTGCTCTTGAGCCTCCTCTCACAGTCACTGCAGACAAGAGGGGGAAGGTTAGACTGGAAGTTCAGAATGGCAGTGAAAACTTTAGTTCAATTTTTCTGCCAGGCAGAGAGTGTTTGGGGTCTCAGCAGGGTCCCTCTAGAGAAGTAGACCCCACTTCCTATAGCTCTCACAGGTGGGGTGAGATAATAGTAAGGTGACCAGACATCCTGCTTTTGGTGGGACAGTCCTGATTTTTAACAATTTGTCCCATGTCCCACCACGTTTTTAAAAAGTCCCAATTTTTGGAAAGAATACACAACAAGCTAGGGAACAGTGGGAGAATAGGAAGGGAATAGACAATTTTAGGCTACCATGTGGCTATTTCACCAGGATATGAGTTTTATATTATTTTTGTTAATTTTATAATGTTAAACTTTAATAATAATAATTGTTGAGAACTGATTATTGAGAATTGCTTATCAAAGTTTGCATTGTTGATCAGTTGTTAGAATTCAACCACCATTGTTTAGATTTAATGAACAATGGTATTTTTTGGCATTGGCAATGATGAAAACATTTTGTAACTGTCTCTCAGACGATACACATCATATTGCGTGATAGTGCTAGTTAAACAAGTGATGTCAACAAATCAGCTATTCAGATAATTTAGGTAAGTTATTTATTTATTTATTTTATGAATTTAGCAGACAGTACTCATATTATTTATATTTGATAGTGGCGGCAAAAAGTCTAGCGCCAGCCTTGAATGTGACACTTATGACTTACGAGGTATCATTATTAAAAAAATATATTGGTAAGGAAAAGGTTAAATCTTGGGCATCAGCAAAAACCACAATAGAGAACAAATGGTTAGAAATATTTCATCATTTTCAAACAAACCATGTTCCATACAATAAATGCACTAAAAATTGTGGTATATGTGCTGTCCTTACTAGGAACTAAAGCTGCGACTGAACATGTTTTTTCTACGGTAAATAAAGTGTGGACATCAGAAAAATCACAATTAAGTGTTGAGATTTTGAAAGCCATTTTATGTGTGAAATATAATTTAACAGATTCTTGTGAAAATTTTCATAACCTTTTAAACAATGACAGCAATCTACTAAAAAAAATACACTCAAATGAGAAATATGCCAAAGAATATAATACTGTACATAATTTTTTAATGTATATATTTATAAATTGCACTTATGTTGAAATTTTAAAAAATATATTACAATCCTATTTTTGCATTCTATGAAAATTTTTGTTGCTCCATATAGACCAAGTTTTTAATTAAGAAACCCCTCCCCACCCCGCCCTGGTCAATGATGTCCTGCTTTACCAATGTTAAAATCTGGTCACCTTAGATAATAGGTCTTCATTTCACTGCTTGCCTGGAGAAAACTTACAGGAGCAGATGAAGAGAAAACAAAGAGAAAAACAAAAAGGAAAACACAACTTTCTTGAGGGAGGGGATGGACACTTTTCTTTTGGGATGTATTTTGTACTTGGAGATTGATTTCTTAGAGTTGTAGATTGCCTCAGCAGAGGTGTCCTGCAAATATCACTCTTCTCTCTTGGCTGGGCTCCCAGTTTTCAGCATGATTGGGTACTTTCTGGATATTATCCTTCCCTCTCATAGGTTGATTTTTCAAATAAGGAACCAGCCTTGCATCTCTGAAATAATCCCCATTATGTCATGGCATATATACTTTTATATATTGCTGAATTATATTTGCTAATGTTGTACCCAACCCGGGGGTCGCTTCCCCAAAGACCACTCACAGGCACGAGTCGATGCAAAAAGCAAGAGGCAGTTTATTCACATACGCGTCTGGGTCCCTCAGCCACAAGGGGGAAGGACCCCGTGTGTCTGTTACAGGCTGTTTTTAAAGCTGAAAACCACACGCAGGTGGGGTCAGGGGTGTCGCGGTATGGGGGGATTTCTTATTGGTGGGTTTGAAGCTCGCTAGGGCCTGGGACGGCGAAAAGCGGGAACTTTTCAGGGCTGTTGTTTTAGGCGCCGGTTCGGGGAAATTGGCTTGAGGGAGGGGTGTGGGGCCTCCGGGTGCGAGGTTCTGATATCCGGGCTTAGGGTGGGGTATGGGGCCTCCCGGTATGAGGTTCTGATATCTGGGCTTAGGGTGGGGTGGCTTTCAGAGTAATTTTCCACTGGCCTAGGCTCAACACCAACAGTGAGATTAGGCAGCTGCTGAATTTAAGGGAGGTGAAGAGAAAAACAGTAATTAGTGATGCAGGGTTCTTTTGCTCAGCGCTGGACAGAAACCTCCATTTTTCAAGGCCTGAGTGAGCTCAGAATCAGTCTCATCACAGACCCTATCTCTAGGCACAAAAAGGTTCTCTGCGGCCTTCATTCTCTGGACAAGCTCATAAAAAGCAGCCTGACAGAAATCTCATCAGGTTTGCGTGCCTGCGTGTGTTGTGTATGTGTCTCAACAGGGAACATACTGACGATGGCCTTGCCTAGAGCCTGCCTTCCTCTGCTCTGTGGCAGTTTTAAAGTTAATTTCTGCCCAAGTCCGTGGTGGCAAATGGTTGCAACATATTCCAGATTTACATTCCATCTCCTCAAATAGGATAGGAAAAGCATTGGCCCAAAAGGGCTACCCACTTGGGCCCCCCGCCCCCCATGGCCAAAGGCTTTGACTTTTTTCTCCCATCCACCCTACCCATCTGTAAATTCTGTCCTGTTGCTTACTCAGTGGTTTGTGGATTCATTCTTTGCATCTCTGGGACCAAGGATGTGGTAGAGAGAAATTTTGGCTTTCCCATGGTACTGTAAATGCCGTATCTATTTTTCCTCTGGAAAGATAACAAGCAGCTACCTTTATACAGCAGACAGGTATCACAGGCATTTCTGATCCTGCTGGTAATTCTGCCCTGAGATAACATTTTGGGCAAAGTTTGAGGCCACTCACATCTTATTGTTCATTCAACAAAGACCTGGGAACCCCTGAGGCTATAGGAACAAATTCCCAAAGACCAGGAGCTTGTAAAGAACGTGAATGTAAAAAAAGAATTTACATTTCTGTTTTGTCTGTTCTTTTCAGGGGTTTGTGAAAACAAAACTTCAGAGTGCCTGCTAGCAAGAAAGGTCAGAGATCAGAGAAAGAGCTTGATTTTTTTAGCGCTTACTGAAAAACTATGCTAGTAATTTTTCTGTTATTTCACAATCAAGACCAATCATCCCTTCAAGTTCAAGGTTAGAATTGGAAGAATTATAAATGCCTGATCTTTGGGAAAAATGTCTCTTATCTCTACTCCAGAAATGACCTAGCAACAGACCAACCTAGTAGCAATAAGAAAGAATCCTTGCATACAGAAAGAACTGAGAACCTTTGAAGAAATAGATGATTCCCGGCCTAGAGCAGGAAACATGAAAGATAAAACTAAAACATCTTTTCTTTTTTTTTTTTTTTGAGACAGAGCCTCAAGCTGTCCTCCTGGATAGAGTGCTGTGGCTTCACAGCTCACAGCAACCTCCAACTCCTGGGCTCAAGCGAGTCTCCTGCCTCAGCCTCCCAAGTAGCTGGGACCACAGGTGCCTGCCACAACACCAGGCTATTTTTTGGTTGCAGCCATCATTGTTGTTTGGCGGGTCCGGGCTGGATTCAAACCCACCACCCTAGGTGTATGTGGCTGGCGCCTTAGCCACTTGAGCCATAGGCGCCGAGCTGGAACATCTTTTCATGTTAGAATAGAAGGAGGCTACCAAAGACTGGCAGGGTTGAGCCAAAAAGACACAAGGACCAATCAGAATAAGGCCCCTGTGAGCCCAAGATAAGGTACATTTTTTTATTCTTGTTTGAGATTCATTGAGGGTACAAAGAATTAGGTTATACTGATTGCATTTGTTAGATAAAGTCCCACTTATACCCAAGGTAATTTTGAACATCGGTAACAGCAACAATGAAACACACAAAATTTGTTTAAATCCATCTGTTCTTGGTAGAGGGAGACCACATCCTGTTTATTAACCTGTGGAAGACACTATGGTAAGAAATCATCTCATTCTTTTGAAAAAATACGACACATGTGCCTGATGGAAGCACATGACACCACCTGTGAAGCATTCTGTCTTCCATCCCTAAGAATCAAACGAATTTGATCAAGCCTCTAGATCCAATCAAATCACAGGAAATATGGAGACCAGAGGAAAATGTTAAAGGTCACGAGGACTGGGTGGTGCCTGCGGCTCAAAAGAGTAGGGTGCTGGCCCCATATGCCATAGGTGGCGGGTCCAAACCCAGCCCTGGCCAAAAAAAAAAAAAAAGGTCACAAGGACTATACAACCCATGAAATCTAGAATTAGGCAAAAAACTACTCAATTTCTTTAACAGAAACAAGAAAAAAGATGAGCAGAGAAATTATGAAATTAGAGATCACAAAAGAGGCTTAAAAACCTATCAAAGAATTGTAATATACATATTAGAATCCCATCTTGATTTAAACATTATCATTGTAGTAGTGAAAACAGTAAACAATAGCTTATACAGTTATACACATTAACACGAATGAATTTCAAAAAACATAATGGAGATAATAAACCAAGTCCCAGAAGACATCATATAAAATGATTTTTGGGGGGAATGTCATATTCTCTAAAATTTACCTTTTTGAAGTATACAGTCCAGAGGTTTTTAGTATATATTCAGTGTTGCACAACCATCAACTAATTTCAGAACATTTTTCTTTTCTTTTCTTTTCTTTTTTTTTTTTTTTTGAGACAGAGCCTCAAGCTGTTCCCCTGGGTAAAGTGCTGTGGCATCACAGCTCACAGCAACCTCCAACTCCTGGGCTCAAGCGAGTCTCCTGCCTCTGCCTCCCAAGTAGCTGGGACCACAGGCGCCTGCCACAACGCCTGGCTATTATTTTTTGGTTGCAGCCATCATTGTTTGGTGGCCTGGGCTGGATTCGAACCTGCCACCTTAGGTGTATGTGGCTGGTGCCTTAGCCACTTGAGCCACAGGCGCAGAGCCATTCAGAACACTTTTCAAATGCTCCCTCAAAATCCCATGCCTGTTATTCCATTATTAGTCACTCTCCTTTGGAGAAATGTCAGTTCAAATCCTTTCCCTGGTTTTCTTTTTTTTTTAAAGATAAGGTCTTGCTCTGTTGCCTGGGCTGGAGTGCAATGGTATCATCAAGCTTACTGCAAATGCAAACTCCTGGTCTCAAGGGATCCTCCTACCTCAGCCTCCCAAGTAGCAATGGGGACTATAGGTGCATACCACAATGCCCAGCTGGGCTGTCTTTCATAGTTGAGTTGTAAGAGTTCTTTACATATTCTGTAGCCAGAAAACTGGCCTGCAAGATGGAGTGTGAGAAGCTAAGCTGAAGCAGTATAACAAACGTATTATGCCAAGTTCCCATTCTTCTCCACACACTCTTCCCCCCTTGAAACAATTTCAAGGATGTTTATCTCAGGAGATTTGAGGAAGTAGTCACACAAAGACGATAGGTGTTGTGATATTAGTAAGGGTTACTTTGATGATATGTTTTAATGATTCTCTCAGATATTTTGTTAAACTGAAAACCACCTTTCTGTTTAAACATTCGTCAGAATGAAGAGTACTTCAATGTTACTTCCATCAGATAAAGTCAAAATTTTCTAGGTTTCTTTACTTGTATTTCATTATAAAAATTATTGGAATTATAACTGGGGCAGAAAAGAACTCAGATTACCCTCAGTTCTCCAGAATCGCTGGCCTTCTCATAATAAAGCTAGTTGAACCAAATCACCATCTCTCTGTATTGGCTGACAGTAATAGGTGGCCAGAGCCTCTTGGCTCAGTAACAATTCTAGAGACCAGACTCACAGATTTGATTTGCAAATATTTTCCCCCATGCTACAAGCTATTGTTTTACTTCCTTTGCCTCTGAAGTACCAAAGTTTCTCATTTTGATGAAGTTCAATTAATTGTTTTCTCTTTGCTTACTTGTGCTTTAAGGCACATATCTAAGTATTGCCTAGTACAAGGCCAAAAAGATTTATACTTAAGTTTTTTGTCCCCTAGTGGTTCTACAGTTCTCTTATGTTTATTTTCTATTCAAGTTTATTATTATATATGATGTAAGGTAAAGGTCCATCTTTATTTTCTTGCTGGAGAATACAGGCATAACTTACTTTATTGTGCTTCCCAGATTCTTCAAGTTGAAGATTGCATTATTGCAATTATTGCATTCCATTATTAGCCACTCTTCTTTGGAGAAATGTCAATTCAAATCCTCTGCATCAAGGAAGTCAATTGGTGCCATTCCAACAGTATTGCTCACTTTCTGTCTGTGTTCCATTTTGGTAATTCTCATATTTGAAACTTTTTTATTGTTATTATGTACATTATGGTGATCTGTGATCAGTGATCTTTGATGTCACTACAGTAGTTGTTCTTAGAGCCACACACTGTGCCCATATAAGATAGCAAATGCTTAACTGAGAAATGTTGTGGATGTTTTAACTGCTCCACTGCCTGTCCCTCTCTTCAGGCCTCCCTCTTCCCTGAGATACAATATTGAAATTAGGCCAATTAATAACCCTACAGTGGCCCCTGGGTATTCAAGTGAAAGGAAGAGTTGCACATCTCTCACTTTAAATCAAAAGTTAGAAATGGGGCGGCACCTGTGGCTCAAGGAGTAGGGTGCTGGTCCCATATGCCAGAGGTGGTGGGTTCAAATCCAGCCCTGGCCAAAAAAAAAAAAAAGCAGGCCTCTTGCACCACTTAGCCACGTTGTGAATACAGAGTTCTTGAAGGAAATCCATTGTGCTACTCCAGTGTGCAGTCAAATAAGAAAATGAAACAAACGTATTGTTATATGGGGAAAGTTTTAGAGGTCTGGATGGAAGATCAAACCAGCCACAACATTCTCTAACACCAAAGCCTAATCAGCAAGGTACCTCTCTTCAATTCTCTGAAGGCTGTGAGAGATGAGAAAGCTGCAGAAGAAAAGTTAGAAGGTTAGCAGAGGTTGTTCACGAGGTTTAAGGAAAGACGTTATCCCCACAACATGAAAATGTGAGATGAAGCAGCAAATGCTGATGGAGAAGCTGCAGCAAGTTATCCAGAATACACAGCTAAGGCAACTAGGGGAGATTATTATAATGAAAAGCAGATTTTCAATGTCAGTGAGACAGTCTTCTATTGGAAGATGACACCATTTAGGACTTAGAGAGGAGGGCTTCAAAGTTTCAAAAGGCAAGCAGACTTTTGTTAGGGGCAAATGCAGCTGGTAACTTTATGTTGAAGCCAAGGCTCGTTTACCATTCCAAAAGTCCTGGGGTCCTTAAAAATGGTTAAATCTACCCTGTCAGTCCTCTATAAATAAGACAAAAAAGCCTGGTTGACAGTGCATCTGTTTACAGCGTGGTTTACTGAATATTTTAAGCCCACTATTGAAAAATATGGCTCAGAAAAAAAAAATCCTTTCAAAATTACTGCTCATTGGCAGTGCACCACTTGCCCAAGAGCGCCAATGGAAATGTACAATAACTCTTTTCAAGCCTGCTAACATCCACTCTGCAGCCCAGATCAAGGAGTAATTTCAACTTTGAAGACAGACACATGAGGTCTGACAAGTTTGCAAACTCATCCTAGAAAAAGAGCTACTTAACTCATTGCTAAGTATCACTACCATCACCTTCAAAGTACTCCCCGTGGGAAGTTACACACTGGTATCAGTGCCTTGTCTACACTTCCAAGCCATTTTGGAACTCTTTCTATGGCACACAAAAACATGGAACAATGAATGTCACACAGTAAGACACTGGCACACGTTGACACAAACAGTTGTGAGACACTGATATATCAAGGTTATGAAACCTTGATGAGTTGTATGTATAGTGCTGTTAACATAAGTGCATTGCGGCAAGTTCACAAACTTAATTGTCAGACCTTGTACAATGGTAGCTGTCACATCCCACTCCTGCCACTGCTTGTCAGGGCCTGGGACTGGCCAGGTCTCGGGCCTGGCTTAACTAGGCTCTGGAGGCGGACCCCTCAGCTACCTTGCTCAGGAACAATTTCTCTTAGGTGCCTGAGGGCTATCTACTTCAGCAGGAGAAAGAGTCTTAGAATAGATAGATCTTAGTCTTTAGCAGAGCTTGGTAATCTTCAGCAGAGAGATGTGGTGCTGGCATTCTGCAGGCAGGAGAGGAGTCAGAGTAAGCAGGTCCGTGATAGAACAAGCATGCTCCCAACTGCCTTCTCCTCCAGCCTGATCTTGTGCCTCTCAACACCACAGGTGTAGAGACTGCCAATTAACCACTGCTCTCATCTCGCGAACTCTCTCTCATGCTTGTTAGGAGAGCTAAATCCCTCTCCATGCTCTTTTCACCAAGGCATTCCATTATTGAGCTATACAGATATTTCTTATAACTCTCACTCCTCCTAGCCATAGGCTATATATAGGCTGCTACAGGTCAGAAAAAGTTTCAAAATTGCTTCGAAGGGTGGACTAGGTGCTGGCATTGGTGCATAGCTTGTCAAGCTGGATATTTCAAAGGAGACTATAGTGATTCAGCAATGAAGTATGTAGAACTTTTTCTAGGATGAGTTTGTGAACTTTATAAGTTGGACTTTGTGTGCTACAGGTATCTTTTCTGAAAGGAAGAGTCAATTGGTGTGGCAAAATTCATTGTTGTCTTGTTATAAGAAATTGTCACAGCCATTCCAACCTTCAGCAACTACTTCCCTGATCAATCAGCAGTCATCAACATTGAGGCAAGAACCTCTAAAAGACTGCAAAATATTATAACTCAATGAAGGCTCAGATATCATTAGCATTTTAGCAATATTTTTAAATTAAAACATGTACATTTTTTAGACATGATGCGACTGCAGTTAATAGACTACAATATAAAGTAAACATAACTTTTATATGAACTACAAAACCACAATATGGTGTGAGTCACTACATTGCAATATTTGCTTTATTGCAGTGGTCTGGAACCAAAGCCATAAAGAGATTAAAAAATTAATCAAAAATATAAATATCTAAAAAATTAATCAAAACATGAATTCAGTTGTCCCCAGAACTATTTGTTGAAAATATGCTCTAGGGGCAGTACCTATGGCTCAGTGGGTAGGGCACTGGCCCCCTATACTGAGGGTGGCGGATTCAAACCTGGCCCCTGACAAACTGCAACAAAAAAAAAAATAGCCGGGCGTGTGGCAGGCGCCTGTGGTCCCAGCTACTCCGGAGGCTGAAGGCAAGAGAATCACCTGAGCCCAGGAGTTTGAGGTTGCTGTGAGCTGTGACACCATAGCACTCTACCAAGGGCAATAAAAGTGAGACTCTGTCTCTAAAAAAAAAAGAGAGAGAGAAAAAAATATGCTTCACACTACTTTCGTATGTTAGTACCCTTTGTCACAAATCAATTGACGATAAATGTAAGGGTTTATTTCTGGTCTCTCAGTTCAATTCTATTGATCTCTAAGCTACCCTTATGCCAATACCACACTGTCTTGATCATTGTAGCTTTGTAATAGGTTTTGAAATTACTAAGTTTGATGGCTCAGTGCCCATAACACAGTGGTTATGGCACCAGCCACATACACCAAGGCTGGTGGGTTTGAATCCAGCCCAGACCACCTAAACAACAATGACAACTGCAATTATAAAATAACTGGCGTTGTGGCAGGCACCTGTAGTCCCAGTTACTTGGGAGGCTGAGGCAAGAGAATTGCTTAAGCGGCTTGGCGCCTGTGACTCAAATGGCTAAGGCGCCTGTCACATACACCTAAGGTGGTGGGTTTGAATCCAGCCTGGGCCTGCCAAACACAATGATGGCTGCAATCAAAAAAATAGCTGGGTGCTGTGGCAGGCGCCTGTGGTCCCAGCTACTTGGGAGGCGGAGGCAGGAGACTTGCTTGAGCCCAGGAGTTGGAGGTTGCTGTGAGCTGTGATGTCATGCACTCTACCCAGGGGGACAGCTTGAGGCTCTGTCTCAAAAAAAAAAAAAAAAAAAAAGAATCGCTTAAGCCCAAGAGTTTGAGGTTGCTGTGAGCTGTGACACCACAGCATTCTACCCAGGGCGACAGCTTGAGACTTTGTCTCAAAAAAAAGAAAGAAAGAAAGAAAAAGAAATCACCAAATTTGAGTCCTCCAACTTTGATCTTTTTCATGTTTGTTTGGCTATTTGGTGTCTGTTGAATTTCCACATGAATTTTAAGGACAGCTTGTCAATTTCTGCAATAAGCAAGATAGGGATTGCACTGAATCTGTACATCAATTAGGGAGTATTGGCATCTTAACAATATTAAGCTTTTCAAACCACGAACAGGAAATATCTTTCATTTAGGTCTTCTTTCCTTTCTTTCGATGCTGTTTTGTAGTTTTTGTGTATGAATCTTGGGCTTCTTCCATTAATTTTATTCCTATGTATTTTATTATTTTAATGTGATTGTACATGGAATTGCTTTCTTAATTTCATCTTGATTGTTCATTGCCAGTAAATAGAAATACAATTGATTTTTATTTATTTACTTTTTTTGAAACCAGAGTCTCAAGCTGTTGCCCTGGGTAGAGTGCTGTGGCATTATAGCTCACAGTAACTTCCAACTCTCAGGTTCAAGTGATCCTCTTGCCTCTGTTTTTTTTTTTAACAATTAAAATGCAAATTTATTATTAACAGTTATCAGTTGGACCCTAATTCTTATGGGTTAAGTGAAACTTAAAATTTATGCATTAAAAAATACAGGAAATACATAGGAATAGACAAAAATCCATCCTTTTTTTTTTTTTGAGACAGAGCCTCAAGCTGTCCCCCTGAGTAGAGTGCCATAGCATCACAGCTCACAGCAACCTCCAACTCCTGGGCTCAAGCCAGTCTCCTGCCTCAGCATCCCAAGTAGCTGGGACTACAGGCACCCCGCCACAATGCCTGGCTATTTTTTTTTCTTGCAGCCATCATTGTTGTTTTGGTGGGCCCAGGCTGGATTCAAACCCGCCACCTTAGGTGTATGTGGCTGGTGCCTTAGCTGCTTGAGTCATAGGGGCCGAGCCCGAAAATCCATCCTTAATCTGCACTTTACTCCTACCCATGGCACTGGTAGTATCAAGTTACTGGGTGGGCTGGAGGAAAAGTTCCATTTTTGGAGGAAAGTTTCATTATAGATGATCCCAAGTCCAGTGTCCATACATTCTATTTTTTTTGTTTTTGTTTTCCTATTTTTAGTAAAGATGGGGTCTCACTTTTGCTCAGGCTGGTCTCAAACTCATGAGCTCAAGAAATCCACCCATCTCAGCCTCCCAAAGTGCTAGGATTACAGGTGTGAGCCACAATGCCTGGGTCACAATTGATTTTTATATATTGATCTTGTATGCTACTACAAACTTGCTGAACTCATTTATTAGCTCTAACAGTTTTTTATTGGGGGGGTGGATTACTTAAGAATTGTCTCTATACAAGATTGTCTTATACAAATACAGGGGGACATCTTTTTTCTGATCTTAGGGGAGAGTCTTTTTTTTTTTTTTTTTTGAGACAGAGCCTCAAGCCATCCCCCTGGGTAGAGTGCTGTGGCATATACAGCTCACAGCAACCTCCAACTCCTGGGCTCAAGCGAGTATCCTGCCTCAGCCTCCCAAGTAGCTGGGACCACAGGCGCC
>CAUYTI010162555.1:0-10470 GCA_963575145.1 Galago senegalensis | reverse complement strand
CCATGCCAACAGCACCAACCCCAACAACTGTAATCTTATTCTGGGGGGTCTGTTCTTCTTTTAGAACATTAAGAATCAGCTGATCCTTGACAGTTGCCATTTTGGACTTGGAACCCAAAGGGATCGGGAATGCAAGTCGGATGGGCGTCGGGGGTGCACGACGACGATATCAGGACTCAGCGGCAGCGACTCCAGCTCAAATAACTAAATTTTTAAAACATCCCCTCAAACCTCCAAAGTATCATAAAAAGCTACTATGAAAAATGAAACATCAACAAATTGGAAAACCTAGAGGAAATAACTAAATTCCTTAACATATACAACCTACCAAAACAGAACCATGAAGAAATAGAAAAGCTTTAATGAAAAATAATAAGTAAAAAGATTGAATCAGTAATAACAAGTCTCCAATAAAAAAAAAGGCCAAGAGCTGATGACCTCACTGCTAAATTCCATGAAACATTTAAAGAAGAATTAATACCAGTTCTTTTCAAATTATAGGAAAAAAGTAGAGTGAAATCTTCCAAAATCATTCTACAAGGCCAAATTACCCTGATATTGAAACCAGAACTATAGGCCAAGATCACTCATGAACAAGGTTGCAAAAATCCTCAACAAAACAACAGTAAATCAAATTCAACAGTACATTAAAAGTATCATTTGGCTCAGCACCTGTGGCACAGTGGTTATGGCGCCAGCCAGATATACTGAGGATGGCAGGTTCAAACCTGGCCCAGGCCAGCTAAACAATGACAACTGCAACAACAACAAAAAAAATGGCTGGGTATTGGGGCGGGCGCCTGTAATCCCAGCAACTTGGGAAGTTGATGTAAGAGAATCGCTTGAGACCAAGAGTTTGAGGTTAGTGTGACCAAGGGTGACATGGTATTATTCACCATGATCTAGTAAGATTCATCCAAGGGATGCAAGAATGATTCAACACTGGGCCAGACACGGTGGCTCATGCCTGTAATCTTAGCACTTTGGGAGGCTGAGACAGATGGATTGCCTGAGCTCACAGGTTCAAGACCAGCATGAGATAGCGCAAGACCTCATCTCTAAAAATTAATGGGCACTGTGGTGAATGCCCGTAGTCCCAGCTACTTGGGAGGCTGAGGCAAGAGAATTGCTTAAGCCCATGAGTTTGAGGTTGCTGTGAGCTGTGATGCCACAGTACTCTACCCTAGGGTGACACAGTGAGACTCTGTCTCAAAAAAAAAGATTCAACATAGGCAAATCAATTTGCCTTTATAATATTACATTAACAGAATCAAGAAAAAGATCATTATCAATGGACGCAGGAAAAGCATTTGATAACATTCAACAAACCTTTATGGTAAAAACTCTCAACAAATTAGGTATACAGAAGGAACATACCTCGACACAATAAAGGCCATATATGATAAACCCACAGTTAAACACAGGAAGAAGGAAAAGTTGAAAGCTTTTCCTTCAAGGTCTGGAACAAGACAAAGATGTCCACTTTCACCAAATATATTCAACATAATACTGGATCGAAGTCCTACCCAGAGCAACAGGCAAGAGAAAGAATCTTTAAAGAAATAAAGCCAATTGATTTTTGATAGAGATACCAAGAACATACACTGGGGAAAGGAAAGTGTCTTTGACAAATGGTGATATATGCAGAAGAGTGAAACCAGACCTACACCTCTTACCTCATATGAAAACTAACTCAAAATGTACCAAAGACCTCAACTAAGACCTAAAATTATAAAAGTACTGTAAAAAAGAGGAGACACTTCAGAAGATTTGTCTGAGCAAGGATTTTTTTTTGTTAAGAGTCTCATTTTGTTGCCCTTCGTAGAGTGTCATGGCGTCACAGCTCACAGCAACCTCAAACTCCTGGGCTCCAGGATCCTCCTGCCTCAGCTTTCTAAGTAGCTGGGACTACAGGAACAACCCCCTGCTACTTTTGGTTTTTTGAGAGATGAGGTCTCACTCTTGCTCAGCCTGGTCTTGAACTCCTGAGCTCAAGCAATCCGCCTGCCTCAGCCTCCCAAAATGCTATGATTATAGGCGGGAGCCACTGTGCCTGGCCTGGGCAAAGATTTTTTGGACAAAACCTGAAAAGCATAGGCAACAAAAGCAAAAACAGACAAGTGGGATTACAGTAAACTAAAAAGCTTCTGCAAACAACCAAGAGTGAAAAGATAACCTACTGAATGGGAGAAAATATCTGTACCTGACAAGCAGTTAATATCAAGAATATATAAAGAATTCAAACAATTCAACATCAAAAAACCCAAATAATACGATTTAAAAAAATGGGCAAAAGACATGAACAGGTATTTCTCAAGCACGACATACAAATGGCTAATTAGGTACATGAAAAAATGCCCAAATAACCAACTAACAAGCAAATCAATGTCACAATGCCATATTCACCTTATCTCAATTAGAACAGCTATTATCAGAAAGACAAGAAAATAAACGGAAATAAAGTTGAATTCTTACACCTTTAGTGGGAATGTAAATTCCTCAAAAAATTAATACTAGACCTACCACATGATGCAGCAATCCTGCTTGTGGGTATTTATCCAAAGGAAGTAAAATTAGTTTGTTGAAGAGAAATCTACATTCCCATGTTTACTATAGCAAAGATATGGACTCAACCGAAGTATTCGGCAATGAGTGAAGGGAGAAAGAAAATGTGGTATATACGTGTATATAACAGAATATTATTCAATCATAAAAAAGAATGAAATCCCATCAATTGCAGCAAAATGGATGAGTCTGAGTCTGGAGAACATTATGGTAAGTGAAATAACCCAGGCACAGATACTCCATGATCTCATTCATGTGTGGAATCTGAAAAAGTTAATCTCATAGAAGGACAGACCAGAATAACGGTTGCCAGAGGCTGGGGAGGATAAGGAGAGGGGCAAGTGGGGAGAGACTAAGTGACAGGTGTAGAGTCACAGTTAGGAGGAGTGAGTTTGGTGTTCTACCGCATAGTAGAATAATTATGACTAAAAATGTTTTATTTTATATTTCAAAATAGGATTCAGAATGTTCTCACCACAAAGAAATGATAGATGTATGGGGTGACAGGTATGCTAAATACCCTGATCTGATCTTTATATAATATATACATGTATCAAAATATTATACTATACTCTATAACTATATATAATGAGCATGTGCTGATTAAAAACAAAATATAGACTCAGCGCCTGTGGCTCAAGTGGCCAAGGTGCCCGCCACATACACCTAAGGTGGCAGGTTTAAATCCAGCCCAGGCCATCAAAACAACAATGACGGCTGCAACCAAAAAAACAGCCAGGCATTGTGGTGGGTGCCTGTGGTCCCAGCTACTTGGGAGGCGGAGACAGGAGACTCACTTGAACCCAGGAGTTGGAGAGAGAAGGTTTTAGCCAAAGTTAGATTTTGCCTGCCCCCTACTCCAGTCCTAATCCACTTGTTCTGTAACAGAGGAGCAGAGACCACAACTGCACTTGAGTGACATTTGCTACCTTCTTGGTCCTTGCCACTATCTACGAGAGAACCAACTGTGAGATCTCCAAGCAGGTACTTATGATACTGAAGGACTTTAATTTGGCTGTCCCTTCCAAGTACACTTACAGCCCCAGGTAGCCAGCCCACCACTGGGCTAAGAAAACGTCCTCTAACACGCCTAGACTTCAGAATAGATGATAACTAAAAGCAGAACTCACACTGAGATGAAGAGAAATTTCATTTTCTTCTGTCAAAAAGGACACTATCACCTACTTTGAGAGACTGTGGTGGTGACCAATGAGATGGCACAAGGAAGTCTAGTATCACGTCTGCCAAACACTAAGTTTTCTGTGCCCTCCTGCCACCATTCCTAGGAACAAAGGTAGAGGAAGAAGAGGTCTGTGTGTATGTGGCCCCTGGAGATGAACCCTAACTGCACAGGTATGAGGAGGGCGCATGTATCCCACATGCACTGGGACCATGTTCTCTAAAGTCCTTCAAGGGCTGGGCACACAGCTACCTTCTATATACAGGACAACAGTGGGCAAGAGAGCAGCAGGGGGAGCCAATGGTTTTGATCACCTGTAACTCTGACTCTTGCCCCAGTAACGTGGTATTGATATTGGAAGCAAGGAGTCTTGGATCTAATTAACAAGGGATACTCTACTTGTCTGAAGAGTGTGAAGGTTTTACAGAGATGTAACACTGAGACTTACCTTTTTTTTTTTTTTTTTGAGACAGAGTCTCAAGCTGTTGCCCTGGGTACAGTGCTGTGGTGTCATAGCTCACAGCAACCTCAAACTCTTGGGGTTAAGTGATTCTCTTGCCCAACCTTCCCAAGCACCTGGGACTACAGGCTCCCACCACAACGCTGGGCTATTTGTTGTTGTTGTTGCAGATGTCAATGTTGTTTTAGCTGGCTGTGACAGAGTTCAAACCTGCCAGACTTGGTGTATGTGGCCAGTGACCTACCCACTGAGCCACGGGCGCTGCCCTGAGACTTACATTTTTCTTGTACTTACGGAATATTCATTCCCCCGAGTTACTTCTGTGCAAAATGGTATTATTAGAAGGAATGCTTATATATATATGTATATATATTTAGATTCTTCCTAAAACACCCCTGGGAAATCCACTAGTTTCTAATCTGTCTTGTCATTGTACAACAGAGGAATTAAAAAGAAAAAGGCATTTTTATCACATTCAACCGTTCCCACATATGGTTATTTAACTTTGTTACATAATTAATGTTCGTAATGGTTTATCTACAAAAGAACAAGAAAACAAACAAACACACAAAAAAAAAGAACAAGAAAACATGAAATGGTCTAATCTGCAGAATTTGGAGGACAGTGTGCCAAAAGGATGGAGAACACATGGTGCCTGAGCAGGCGAGATGAGGTTGCAGAGGACAACCTCAAGCAGCATTGTCTCTGCACCAGGAGAAGCAGGGAGGTGGGGCTAAGTGACCCTGAGCATTAACAGGGCTCACACCAGTGCTTAGGAAAACCTGTGGTGACAGTCAGAGAACTCCTGTGCACTGAGATGAGATGTTTTCTCTGTGGATGACTGTGTCAGCTTTCTTTTTTGTTACTTACTCCAAACAGATTTTACACAAAGATGCCACAGTGGAGCATGTACAATGCCCTGTGCTGGACTCTTGACACTTCACATGAACTGGCTCTGATGCCACAGTCACCTCAGGGAAGGAGCACTGACATCACTGCCCAAGGCTATGCAACTAATAAACAATAAAGCCAGAGTTTTTTTCTTTCTTTGAGACAGAGTCTCAGTATATTCCCCTCTGTATACTGCCGTGTTGTCATAGCTCACAGCAACCTCCAACTGTTGGGCGCAAGCAATTCTCTTGCCTCAACCTCTCAAGTAGTTGGGACTACAGGTGTCTACCACAACACCCAGCTATTTTTTAGAGATGGGGGTCTCACTCTTGCTCAGGCTGGTCTTGAACTCCTAAGCTCAAGCAATCCAACCACCTCAGCCTCCCAAGTACTGGGATTGCACACAAACATGAGCCACTGCACCCAACAGGGCCAGAGTTTTCACCCACACTGCCTGGGATTATTATTCTGGAGCACTTCCAAGAACATGCAACAAATTCAGAATATGTCAATAAGAAAAGTACTCAACTAGAGCCAAGTGGCCAAAGGCCTGGGTGGCAGGTGGAAAAGTGGGAGCTCTCCCAGCTCTGGCCCATGTGAGATATAGAAAAAATAGTTCTACGCTTCCTGTGGAATCAGAAAGATCCTGAATAACGAATGCAACCCACGTAATAAGAACAAATCTGGAGGAATCACTTTACTAGACTCCAGGCCATACTACATGACTAATCATAATTAAAGCAGCATGGTATTGGCATACAAATAGAGACACCAACCTGTGGACCAGAGCAGAGAGCCCACGCATGAAACCATCATCATAGTCCCCTCTGATCTTTGACAAACCAGACAAAAACATACACTAGGAAAAAGAATCTCTATTCAATAAGTGGTGCTGGGAAAACTGGATAGCCGATGTAAAAGACTGAAACAGGACCCACATCTCTTGTCACTCACAGGAATTAATCACAGTGGACAACAGACTTAAACCTATAACATGAAACTAAAAGAATTCTAGAAGAAAATGTTGGAAAATCTTATCATGGCCTTGGTCTTGAAGAAGACCACAAAGTAGTCATAGCAACAACAGAAATAAATGGAATGTGATCAACTCAAAAAGTATCTGCACAGCCAAAGATACAATCAGTAGAGCAAACACAACCTACAGAATGGGAGAAAATATTTGCATGCTGGGGCTGGCTGATAACCAGATACTGTAAAGAAATCAAGCAAATCAGCAAGAAAAGATCAAACATTTAAAGAGTGGGCAGAGGGTGGCACCTGTGGCTCAGTGGGTGGGGCACTGGCCCCATATACCGAGGGCGGTGGGTTCAAGCTCAGCCCTGACCAAACCGCAACAACAACAAAAAAACAGCTGGCGTTGTGGCAGTCGCTTGTAGCAGCAGGGTGTTGTGGTGAGCTACCTGGGAAGCTGAGGCAAGAGAACTGACTAAGCCCAGGAGTTGGAGATTGCTGTGAGCCGTGTGACACCTCAGCACTCTAGCAAGGGCAATAAAGTGAGACACTATCTCTAAAAAAATAAATAAATACATAAAAAGTGGGCAGAAGACATAAACAGAAACTTTTCAAATGAAGATAGACTAATGGGCAAAAAACAGATGAAAAAATGCCTTGTGTCTCTAATCATCAGGGAAATGCAAATACCACATTAAAAATATCAAACTTAACTCCAGTGAGACTGGCTTATATCAAAAAGTCCCCAAGCAACAGAAGCTGGTGTGGATGTGGAGAGAAAGGAGCACTCAGACACTGTTGGTGGTACTGCAAACTAGTACAACCCCTGTAAGAAATTCTGTGGAGATACCTCAAGGCACTAAAAGTAGACCTCCCATTTGATCTAGCAATCCCACTACTAGGTATTTACTCAAAGGAAAAAACAAATTTTATGAGAAAGACACTTGCATTTAAATGTTTACTGCAGCACAATTCACAGTGTCAAAAGATGTGAAAACAACCTAAATTCCATCAATACATGAGTGGATTAATAAAATGTGGTATATGTATATCATGGAATACTACTGAGCCATAAAACATAGTGATCTAGTAGTATCTTTTGTAACAACCTGAATGGAATTGGAGACCATTCTCCTAAGTGAAGTATCATTAGAATGGAAAAAAACAAACACATGTATCCAATACTAAATTGGAACTAGATAATTAACTATGTGCACATATGGAAGCAAAACTCAAAGGAACTCAAGTAGGTGAGAGGGGAGGAAGGGATGGGCAAATTTACACCTAATGGGCAAATCACACACTCTGGGGGGGAAGGGCATGCTTGTAACTTTGACTTAAAATATACAAAAGCAAACTATGTAATCAAAATGTGTGCACCGCCATTATATTCTGGGGGGAAAAAAGTATGTCAGAAACAAAGAACAAAACAAGTGAAAAATAATAAATAATGCAAATTTAAAAAAAAAAGAAAGAAAAGAAAAGTATTCAACTGGGTGGGTAAGGTGGCTCATGCCTATAATCCTAGCGCTCTGGGAGGCCAAGGTGGGTAGACTACTTGAGCTCACAGGTTCAAGACTAGCCTGAGCAAAGAGCAAAACCCTGTCTCTACTAAAAATAGAAAAACTGAGGAAAGAGGAATGCTTGACCCGAGTTGGAGGTTGCTGTGAGCTATGATGCCACGATACTCTACCCAGGGCAACAGCTTGAGACTCTGTCTCAAAAAAATGAGAAAAGTACTCAACAAAGAAGAAAAAAAGACAAATCTAATACTAATGAATTAAAACAAAACAAAACAAAAGGACAAGAATGTCTGTTCAGCAAGCCCACTCCTCTTTGCTCTGCCTACATCATACAAGTGAGCAGGCACTCCAAGTCACCTGCCCTGCCTCAGCCTGTCCTTGCTGACTGGGGAAAGCCCAGGCACTACATCTCACTGTGTATGAATTCACATGACTGCTCCTGCCAAGGTTTGTACAGTTCCATCATCCTTTCCAAACCCTACAGTCATGCTGAAACACAGTGTGTATCAAATGCTGCTAAGAGCAATGTCCCACATACTACCTGGAACCTACAGTCCATTTCTTATCACTGAAGAAAAGAGGAAAGTGATATGATTAAACTTGAAATTCCCTGTAATTTATTAGACCATTTGTATTTCATATTTTATCAGTCATTTCAAATTATCATCTAGAAATCTTATAATATCACATCTGAATTGCCAAAATAGATATTTACTCTGGGAAGTTTACTGTCATCACTGATACTGGGAGTTTGATAATAAATACATAGTAATATCAGTAACTATTTACTTTTTTGTTGTTGTTGTTGCAGTTTTTGACTGGAGCCGGGTTTGAACCCACCACCTCTGGTATATGGGGCTGGCACCCTACTCCTTGAGCCACAGGAGCTGCCTAGCAACTACTTTCTGTATTTATGCCTGACCTTGTGCCAAGAGGCAACAACAGATTATCTATATTTATCTAGGAAGGTCAAGGAAATTAGAATCTTAAGATATAATCACTTTAGACGTGTAATATTAACAGCTCTCCTTTGTCCACATAGGTCCTAAATCACTTTATGTCCATATGTGCTGAAATTCTTCACAGAAAAATTAACACATAACTGTATCCAATAGTGAAAACACCACTCACATCATATAAATCTAAAATAAGACTGAAATTGAGTCTCACATAGTTTAGCAGTTGTGGGGCAGTGAGGTGGCCAGGAAGAGGGTAAAGGTAATACCAAAGATGAAGAAGAATTTCATGGACCATGTACTACTGAGCAGAGAGATAGTTCCCCCAAGAAAGGAGAGAAAATGGAATCATACAAAATGCACAACTCAAACCACAAAAGGCATAAAGAACAGTAGTAGGCTCGGTGCCCTATTCAAGCACAGTGGTTAAGGTGCCAGCCATGTATACTGAGGCTGGCAGCTTTGGACCCAGCCCAGGCCACTAAACAACAATGACAACTACAACAAAAAATTGCTGGGCGTTGTGGCAGGTGCCTATAGTCCCAGCTACAGGGAGACTGAGGCAAGAGAATTGCTTGAGCCCAGGAGGTTGCTGTGAGCTGTGATACCACACCACCGTGCCAAGGGTGACATAGTGAGACTCTGTCTAAAAAAAAAAAAAAAAAAAAAAAAAAGAGTAGAATATAGAAATAGAAACAAAAAGCAAGGACAACAAATAGAAAACAGTAACCAATAGAGCAGATATTTGTTGATTTATTAGGAATCAGTTTGAATGTCAATGGTCAAAAGCAACAATTAAAAGAGATTCTCAGAGCAGATCAAAAAACAAGATATCTGTAAGAAACTCACTTTAAAAATAAACATGAAAATGTATTAAAGCAAACATTAAAAATAATACGCCATGCTAACACTAATCAAGAAAGCAAGAGTAGCTCTATTAATTTCAGACACCAGCACATACCCTACGGAAAATTATGAGAAAAAGAGTATGACATAATGACAAATAGGTCAATTCTCCAAGACACAAAACCCCTAACAGGCATGCACCCAACAAGAGAGCAGCAAACTATGAGAGGCAAAAACAGAACTGCAAGGACAAAGAGATGAATTCACTTTTACAGCTGGAGACGCTAACATTCTTCCTTCAGAAATGACTACATCTGCGAGGCAGAAAATCAGTAGTGACATAGATGAACTCAATAATATCATCAACCAAACGGATATAATTAGGGTCTATACAGATGTAGATATAGTATCTATAGATGTATGTATCTAGATGTGTATGTGCTCACAGATCACAGTGAAATTAAACTACAAGTTAAAAACAGAGAGATGGTCAGGTGTGGTGGTTCATGCCTGTAATCCTAGCACTCTAGGAGGCTGAGGCAGAAAGAATGCTTGAAGTCAGGAGTTCAAGACTGGCCTGAGCAAGAGATGGTTCTCTACCAAAACCAGAAAAAATTAGCTAGGTAGGGTGGAATGCACCTGTAGTTCCAACTAGTCAGGAGGGCTGAAGCAGGAGTTTGAGGTTGCTGTGAGCTATAAGGATGCCACTACATTCTACTCAGGGAGACAGAATGAGACCCTGTCTTAAAAATAAACCAAAGAGATAACCAAAAAATCCCCCAAATATGTTGAGATTAAACAACACAATTCTAAATAGATCAAAGAAGAAATTTTAATAATTTTTTTTTTTTGAGACAGAGCCTCAAGCTGTCCCCCTGGGTAGAGTGCCGTGGCATTACAGCTCACAGCAACCTCCAACTCCTGGGCTCAAGTGAGTCTCTTGCCTCTGCCTCCCAAGTAGCTGGAACCACAGGCGCCCGCCACAACGCCCGGCTATTTTTTGGTTGCAGCCGTCATTGTCGTTTGGCGGGTCTGGGCTGGGGATTCGATCCCGCCACCTTAGGTGTACGTGGCTGG
>CAUYTI010162553.1:0-27536 GCA_963575145.1 Galago senegalensis | reverse complement strand
AGAGAACTAAAAATAGACCTGCCATTTGACCCTGCAATTCCTTTGTTGGGTATATTCCCAGATGACCAAAAATCGCATTACAACAAAGACATTTGTATCAGAATGTTTATTGCAGCCCAGTTCATAATCGCCAGGTCATGGAAGAAGCCCAAGTGCCCATCGATCCACGAATGGATCAACAAACTGTGGTATACGTACACCATGGAATACTATGCAGCCATTAAGAAGGATGGAGAATTTATATCCTTCATGTTCACATGGATGGAGCTGGAGAATGTTCTTTTAGCTCTTTATGTGAACTAACGTGATTTTTCTTCATTCAGAATTGCAGTTTTTTGTAGCACGTAAGAAAAACTGACCTGTGTTTGGAAATTAAGGCTTAAACTAAGTTCAAATAAAGACAGAAACATAAGGTGACGAAAGCTATCAAATAAACAAACAAAACCTGCAAGTCCGCCAAGACGGATTCATTAGTACCATACCTGAGGAACTTTTTCTTTTCCTAAGTCCTTTTCTGAGAAAATGAACTTTCTGTGCATGTTTCTTTTTTGTCTCAAGTTAATGGACTATTTCCTTGTATTTGTCACCATTTCATAATTGGCAGAATCTAAGTGGTACTACGTTAATTCAAATTTAATTGTGACATTTAAAAATAAAAGCAACAGAGCATACATTGATATTAATAATTATTTTTCTCTTTGTCACACATATTCGTGAGCAAGTTAGTGTTTCATAAGTGACAAGTTCTCTTTAGATCTCAAAGCATTCAAAATTATATTTTCTCTATATATCCATCAAAAAGACTCTTTCACAATAGTAAAATTTCTTAACTTATATCAACATATATGTAACATTTGTATTTCTAATTATTTTTTATTAAATGATAGCTATGTACATTAGTGCAATCATGGGGTACAGTGTGGTGTTTTCATATACAATTTGAAATATTTTCATCAAACTGGTTAACACAGCCTTTTTGTCATTTTCTTAGTTATTCTGTTAAGACGTTTATGTTCTACTCTTAGATTCACTTGTACCCTTGTAAGATAAACCGTAGAAGTGATCCCTCCAATCACCCTCCCTTCACCCATCCTCCCTACCCCCCTTTATTTCTAATTCTAATGACCAGTAGTTGGTCATCTAGTGTGTCTGTTCTGAAAGGGTAGTTTGCACACATTAGCACTGATGGTGCAAAAGTAATAGTAAATGGACCCTTAGTGCACATCAGGGCAGAGAGCAAACTGCACCTCTTCACTCCACACTTCCCCAGGGTAAACCAGACATCCAGACCACCCAGCCAGGCCAGCAAAGGGAAGCTTCATTCAAGAATATCCTGAATGAAGCAGTAAAAATGATTACTTTTATTAATTCTCAACCTCTGAGTAAATGTCTTTTTGGTATTCTGTGTGACAAAATGTAAAGTATCCATAGTAAAATTCCTCAGCAAAACCATAAGATTAAAGGTGGTCTGGAGACTTGTTTTATGAAAATCAGATTTTATTAGAAAGAGTCACCGATAGACAAATTATGGTTAGTCAGACTTGGGTACTTGAAGATATATTCTCATTTATTGCTGATGATAAACCTCATACTTTCATGTAAAAATTAAGATTTGGGGCAGCTTGACTCCACTAACAGATCTGTATAACCAAGTGAACCAAGTTTTGCTTTTTTCCAGATGGCCAGGGCCTATTGTTTCATGTGGGTAAAAGATCCATTCAAAGTATAAGATGGACAGTAGGTTTTGATTTATCACAATTCAAAAATTTCATTGGTTGGGTTTTCAATTCTTCATTGCAAATAGCTTTTAAGACGCTTCCAATTCTCCAATTTTATTTGTATGTCAAAGAATAACTATTATTATGTGAAAGGCTATTAAAATACCTTCCTTTTCCACTCATGTCCATGTAAGTCCATATATTTTTGATATGTCAACTTTAATAATGTAATAACAGATTTGAGTACAGATGTAAATATCCAGCTTCTATTAAATTGGACATTAAAGAGATTTGCAAAAATGTAGAACAGTGCCCCTATTTTTGAGCATATGTTAAAATATAATGGGTTTATTATTATTTTTAAGTAAATTCTACATATATTAAAGCTGTTCAATTTTAATGTTTAGCAAATGTTTTTAATGTTTAGTAAATTTTGAAAACTATAATCCATACAAACAAAAATTTGGTATCCTCAGTGATTTGTAATAGTGTAAAAGGGCCCTGAGAACACATATTTGAGAACTCCTGTTCAGAGGCATTGCTGCTCTGAAAAGCCAGGGAGACCAGAGTATGAATCCAACCTTTCTCTGGGGCTCTCTTGTTTCTACTCAGACAAATAATCTTTCCTAGCCCTCATCCCCCATCTAGGAAATGAGAATAGTAACACTTACATGGCATAGATATTTTGAGGACTACAGTAAGTGAAATTTAAGCATGTAACAGCAGAGAAAGATATGATTACATCTCATTTACTCTTTGGAACGCCATGTAGTGTAGCTACTCCTGCTATGAAATGTGTGAAACCAGTGGCAATGAAGAACTTGCCTCAGGCCCCATAACTAATAAATGGCAGAACTGGGATTCTTAAGGTTTATTAATGTAATATTTCTTTTCATGCTATCTATTCGAAAAAAGAGTACATAGAAGCAAAGTAGAAGCTACAGAGAATTATTATGTGTTTGAAATATTAACATATAGTATAAGGAAAATGAGAGAATGTATCTTCCTATAATGCATTTTATTGATAACATAATTCAGAGCACACAGATATAATTTATCATGTGCCCACTAACTTGCTTTGAACCTGGTAGTATTTTTAATATAATTGTTCTCAATTGTTTGACCAGACAGAATGAAAGAACTCAAGAATTGTTGGCAAGAACTGTCTTACCCATCCCAAACATGATAATAAAGACACACAAAAACAGATTAGAAAGACGACAGGAAGATTATGATATAACCACATAGCTGATAACCAAAACTTTCTTTGGCTACTGGCTGATTTTTGTTACTTCTCAGATTTTTTTAAAGTCTTAAAACTTAGTTGTTTTTAGAAGTTTAGATGAAGTTACGTAAAAAGGGTGTGTGTGTGGGGGATAATTAATACTGTAATAAAACAAAAGAAGCTGGACATACAGTAGAACCTTCAGAGCTCACCACCTCCCTACATTGACCACCTCCTTAACCTGACCTAATTTTCACAGACCAGACGTGCACCACTGGGCTGTAGGCCTAGTTCCTTATGTGGGCCATTCCATACGTTGACCAGCTTGTTACAGTCTCCTGAGTGGTCAGCTTACAGGGGTTCTACCATATTTGCAATTAGAAAGAGCATAGGATAGAGTCCAACACCCCAGCTCCTCAGAGGAGACTAGTGGAGTTCAGGTAACACACTAGATTTTGGTAGCTTTTAAGAGATGAAAACCTGCTGTGGGGTGGCTGAAGCTTCCCGACCTCACCTGCAACCCGAAGGCACCTTATGGAGGATGGGATTGGTTTGGGCTCACTAATCTATGATGTTTGTCTGTTCTTCTTGTGTTTCTTTATAATTTATACCTACTTATTAGGATTAAAATAAAAATCAACTGAATATGCTGTAATAGATAAAGATGCAACATTTATTTAAATATATTTTGGGTAAATGATAAGCTCAAGGGAAATACGTTTCTTCTGGACTGTTCAATGTTCTGTCATTTTTCTCTTTTTCTCATATAATATAGCAGGGGTCCTCAACCTTTTTAAACAGGGGGCCAGTTCACTGTCCCTCAGACTGTTGGAGGGCTGGACTGTGGGCCCCCGGGACGAGTCGGCTGCTAAGCAGCACAGGCAGCAGCGACAAAAACACCCGGAAGGCCGGATAAATGTCCTAGGTGGGCCGCATGTGGCCTGCGGGCCGTAGTTTGAGGACGCCTGTAATATCCTCTCAGGCCATTTAAACCCCCTTCTCAGTAAACTCATCAATGCAAACTTTCAAGCATTAATAATTTTATATGTATGTAATATTTCCTAAATATATTAATGTAGATGTTGACCTTAAAATCTGTTTGAAATTAGGTAGGTGAAATCAGTGACATTCATATATAAATCCATATCTATATTCTGATATGTTTATCTTTATACACAGACTTTATATATGTCCTTATATGTTTTATATATCTTTATATATATGTTTAGCATCCTGTGTTTTTCCATGTTCTCCTATACATAATCTGTCTATCTGTGTATCTGTCTATCTGCATATAAATGATTTCCTTTGTTTGGATGTATTTTGATTCCTCCTGTTTATAACTACTTGTGATCTTACACAGTGGGGGTTAAATGTCCTGTTCGCAGATTCTTTATTAGCTACGAGTAGAGATGGAAGTAGTTAGAGGAATGTGTTATAGTGTTTTGGAATATTTTTAGGCTGCCAGAGTGGCCACTATTTTTCTGCATTGGATTCTTTTATTTAGAAGCATCCCTGATCACCGTCTGTGTTACCCTCCAGGGAATGTGGGTGTGGGAAATCCCTCGGTCCCTGTGTGGTACGACTGCATTCTGGTGTGGACTCAAGGCTCATTTCTCTCGCACTCAGTTCCTAATCTGGGTATGTTTCACTGGTCTTTTCTAATAATCCAGTTCATTCACCGAGCATTCCTTCAACAAATGTATTCTAAGAAATTCTTACTGCACAAGTCATAAATCTTATTTGATAAATCATCACGGTGCTAGTTTAGCAATCAAGACATTCTGGAGATTTCCAAGTCAGTGGTATATCTAGGGCCAGAATCATGCTTCCAACACCTGTTTGGAGGCTACTTATCCTGTTATACGTGTGACTTGGCCTATTGTAAGACTGGGTGCCTGGTTACGTGTTTTGCATATAACTTTTTACATGCTGCTATGAAGGCGCAGACATAAGCCTCTCAGGTTTTCCTTTCAGGGTTCTCTTGCCCTTTCTACCCAATACTCTTCTAAAGCCTTTCTTCAGCTTTGCTGATCTAGGCTGGGAAAACCACTCTTTGATCATAACCTTGGGAGGAGTGTATGAAGACAAACCATCCTCTGTTAGGGGGACTGCAGCCATAGCTGTGCATCTGGGTGTGTGAGAGGAGGTGGGATCTCGCAGACAAATGGCAGCGTGGCTCCCTTGAGAGGACAAGCCAGGATGAAAGACAGTTCACAGCAGGAGGGGTGCAAACAGGGACATGTCACACCTGGCGTTTCCTGCCTTTTAGTGGGAGTGGGAGGAAGAAAGGAGACATCTGGGTCTTGAAGAATTTTGAAGTTTTTGAGAAATTGTTGGGAGCCAAGAAGGAGAAGGCAGAAAGGGATCTCAGATCAAAGAGGCACATTTGGCACATGGAGCCAAGAGATGCCCACCACCCCCACCGGTTTCCCCACGCCTGGGAGGACATGAGCACTGAAGGCCTCTGGGTTTACCGCTTGTGCAGAGGAAGGTAATGCCGACGAAACTTGTGTGTAGACGTGAAGTATGTCAGCAAAGTTAATAGAAGTTCACGGCTGCTCTTGGTGGTGTAGCAGAAGGTGAGAGCCACCTTGCATCTGATTCTGAGTATTGGCTGTGTCTGGGAAAGGAGTGTGAGGCACTTAGACAAAGAAGAGGAAAACAAGTTTTAAAGTTTAAGATTTTTTATCATTAGCTAGAGGGTTTGCCTAGTAGTAAGACGTTTTTGAGGTTTGTAAAGCAGTAGGAACATTTGGCAAGAAGAGGCAGGTTTTATGGGAATAATTTGTCCTCGTGCATCCTCATATCTGTGGAGTGTGTGTATAAAAAGGAGAAAAGATTATATAAATACACAATCTGTTAAATGAATGTTAATTTCATTGATAATGAGTTTTTAAGGTATAGACTGATGTGATCATTCAGGATCATTAATAAACATCATAAGTCGATGGTGACTAGTCATATTACTGGGAGGGAAAATTTTTCTCTTAATTAGGAACCCACTTGTTTATTGGCAAGAATTCCCTTCCTATCACTATTTACTTTTAATTAAGAAAATATCATGTGTCTGTCATTATGTGTGTTTAACAGAGACTTGAATGAAAAATACAGATTTTTTTTGTTTGCTTTTGTTCTTAGCATGAACACAGGTAATTCCAGATTTGAAAGTACTCCTGGCGTCTGTCTGTGCCAGGCTTGTTATACCAGCAGTCAGAATATGGAACAGGCTTCTTAAGAGCAATGGCCATTAATATGAACCAGTTATTCTTAAGCATTTGTTACTGATAACCTAACATTTAATTTTTTGTGGGTTGTCACAGTTTTCATAATATGACAAAAACTTATACATGTTGATACTGAATATTTCATTGTTGTTCAACCTGTTGTATTGAAATAGAACAGAAGAGGTGATATTGGAGAAAACATGAAAGGTTTACTTAAGAGGTGGCCGCGAGTCTGCTGTTACTGGCAGAGATGCTTCTGAACAATACTGCTAAGGAGTAGATCTAATGAGATTTGGGATGTTTTAAAAAGTAGTGTTGTATTCCTTCAGGGAGCGTTTGTAATGCCCACAAGAATGTGTCAGTAGAGAGATCAGATTCCAGGAAACCTCTAGCTACTTCCAGTAGTTGACATAACACACACCTGTGTGTTCTTTTCTCTGAACTCAAAATTGTTTTGAAAAGCTTCTGACATTTGGAAGTGTGAAAAAGAGCAGATTTTCATTTGTTTTCTGACAGGTAGAAAAAAAAAGTTTTAAAAGTAGTGTTGTACCTGAGTAAGGTACTTGCAGTAAGTGCCTCTGTTGCTCTTATAGCCTTGTAATCAACTATGGATTCCAGCCTCCAAAGGTTCCACGATATATTATATTTAATCGTACGCTGTTTCCCATGAAGCATTTTAACATGCTAGAAATAGGCAGGGTGCGTGTGTGTGTGTATTTTTAGTCAACTGTAAAATATAATAGCACTCAAGTGTTTTTTTTCTTGAAAGGAAATTCTCCCTCCTAAAAGTTGTGAATAGGAATAGTGGTGATGAAGAAAAAGGACCCAATTTAATTTTCCCTTTACGCAGTAGCAGGTAAGGCTTTCCTTAATAACAGACATGGCTGAGCATCAGTTAATCACCGTAAATGTTGGCACTTAAGAGAAATGTCTGCCAAGTTTCAATAAATTTACTTTGACCTTCAAACTGTTGTACAATAACTGTGATTAAATAAGTTGACCTTTTATAACATGTTTTATACATGTATATGTTACATGTATGCTATGAAATAAAATACTGAATTCTAGTATTCCTGGCACCCCACCTTGGTTTTTATTAAATCACAGATTTTTCTTTTCAAAATTAAGCTCCACTTGCTTTGACATCAGCAGCTTATTCCTTGCAATCTATTTAATTGAGAAGTTTCTGATGTTTATCCTAAAAAGCAGATAAATGGCTTTCAGCACATTGTTTAGAGTTTAGTAGCTGCTGAAGTGGGTCGACGTTATCAGCTAAAGTCTCCGTGTCAAGACTAATGATCTCTCTGCTTGTACTTTCCTGCTAGTGAGGAGACACTGAACTCTAGAGAGGCAAGAGCCTGGCACAGCTGGGGTGGGTAGATTGCTTTGGAGGGCACCTGTTGGACAAGGTTTTTTTTCTCCTTTGTTGGTATGAAATAGGAGGAGAGATCTATTTCCTTATCATTATTTTAGCCTGCCCAAAAACTATCACAGAGTTCCACGTTCTCAGGGCTGGGGTGAAGAACTTTTACGCAGTGACTTTGTGAAGGATGTGTTTTTTCCAGATTATCTGTCTATTTCATAATTAGCATAATTTTAATACCTTTCAGGTTATTTGCCTTGGTGATAAGAGAATGGGAGTCACTAGGAAATTTTTGTATTACTCCCAAATAGCTACTGTGGTTTTAATGATGAAAGTAAATATATTTTGTCTCCCAGGAAAGACTGAAATAAAATAAATAACTTCAGTTGTTAACTAATCCTTTATCATCAATGGGCCATATTCATTCTGAAAGGTCACCTGCTCTCTCTCTGGGGGTCAGGGCGAACCACCATGAGACTTCTCTCCTAACAAGGATCAACAGGCTTGATAACCGTACTAAATGCATAAGTTTTATCAACTTCTAATTATTTGCTGGAGTTTTACATAGGAGATAGGGCATTCTGTAGGTACATATAGGAATAATTTCTTTAAAGCTAAAGAATTAAATAATACATTTTGGTAAAATATTTGATTTGATTTCATATGTTCTTTGTGAATGTAAAAACTTTTGGACTGAAGTGGCTATTTTTTCTTTTTGCCCATGTGTCAGTATTATGATTATTTTTGGAGCACGTTGGTTATTGAAGTAGAATGTGAGTAAGCATATACTTCTTACCTTCTTACTCTGATATTGAAATTTAAGATCAGAGCGGAAAAACGTACCACATACAAATACAGCTGTCTTATATTAGAGTGGCTTAAAATAAAGAAAAATCTGAAGAAAGGGTTTGTGAAGAGTAGTTATTTTTCATGTAGTTATTAGGTAAAGCCTTTTTTATTAGTTATTTTTGTGTGTGTGGTGGTTTGTTGTGAGAGCTCATACTGATAATTATTTAACAGAAGAGGAAGTACACATTTAGACCTTAGAATAGAATGTGTCGGTAAGAACATTATTGACATGAATAAAGAGATGCCAGTTGGGCAAAATAATATAAAGAATGAAAATTTAAAGGTAACGTTAGTAAGTCTCTCGAGTTCTGAACCACTGAGGTACTGTGTGTTATACAATGAAAAAATAGTAAAATAGAAGTGGTTTTGGAGAATGTTCTGAAAACCGAAGTGATTTGTTTATCAAAAGAAGGCCAGCATGAGCAGTATCAGGCCAGAAGGTCCCTGTGGGTGCCAGGCCCAGATGTAAGATGCACAGTTATTATAACAACGGAGTTCCAGTTCAGATCTTTCAGGTATCAACAAGATTGTCCTTTCATGGTGTTTTTCTCCTACCAAGCATGGCAAAGTAGAGAGATGGTGGTTCAGAATTTCAAGACTGTTTTAATGGCTAATTAACTATAATTTTAGGACAAAAATCCTTTTGTTTTAAATGATCAAAACTCCCCAAGTATTCTAATCTTACACTAGTTCAGGTCAACTGTCTTCTTTGTGCAGACTGGGTTAATGGGAAGAGTTAGGAGAATACTAATATAACATCTTTTGCCACACCTCCTAGATACCAGCCTGCCTTCAGTTGGCCTCAGAATGTTACTTGGCCCTTAAAATGCAGTATTAGTTCTAAAATGCTAGTGTCTGAGCATAAGGGAAAACTATTAGAATTGACACAGGTATTTCTTTTGGCCTTATTTTTTATGTACACAGGTATTTCTGTACACAGGTATTTCTTTTGACCTTATTGCTCTTAATATATATCCTAGGATATATATTGTTTTGTTTGTATTTAGACAATAAAAACGAAAATAACTCAAAATTTATATTTATTAATAGATACATTTAAATTATATTTACATTTTAAAATTACAAAATTGCATTTTGATATATTTTTCTTTATTTCACCTGTTTTGTGTATATAAATGAGCATTTTGTTTGTTTTTTAACTATCTTCTATTAGGAAAGGGTATACTATTTTGGATAAGGCTTTAGCTGGTTTAAAGTGGCGCTGATAACTTAGAGGACAGATAGTTTTGTGTTTATGTAGACTAGTATTAAGAGGAGAGTTTGGTGTGAGCAAACAGTCAACTGCCTTTGTACGACAAAAAAACAAAAACAAAATCAGTGACTTGCATGCTATCCTTGCCAGTTACATTTTAAAGTTAAGTGGTCATTTCTTCTCTTCTCTCCAGGTCCAAAGTGCTTAGAATACAGCCTGTATTTGAGGAATATTTCTTAATTCAGTTTGGATTTGTTAGCAATTTTAAGCTAGCTTTAATAAATATTTCATTCTGGTTTAATCACATAGGATGAATAAGATATCAAATATAAATTTTATAACAAAGTTTTTAATGAAAAATCAAGCTGAATGATATAGTGAATTTAATAAAAAGCTAGAAGTAATGGCATTCATTTTAACTATTTTTCCCAATATTTTGAAAGTTCTAAAATTTATTTATTGATTTAGAGACAGAATCTCACTTTGTCACCCTGGGTAGAGTGCCGTGGCATCATAGCTCATAACAACCTCAAACTCGTGGGCTCAAGTGACCCCTCATCCCTTGCCTCAGCCTCCTGAGTAGTTGGGACTTATAGACACCCCCCACAATGCCCAGCTATTTTTTAGAGATGGGGCCTTGCTCTTGCTCAGGCTGGTCTTGAACTCCTGAGCTGAAGCAATCTCCCTGTCTCAGCCTCCCAGAGTGCAAGGATTACAGGTGCTTGCCAGGGCCTAAAAGTTCTAAATTCTAAAAGAAATTTGGCCTTAACGAGGTAAGCCTCTTTAAAGAAGTATTTCTGGTTTCTTATGTGGGTGATCAATTTCTAAAGTTGTGCTTATTTTAAGATAAACTTAAGAAATTGCAAGTTGAAATACCATTTTGAATGTCAGAAGGGTATCATAAAAATAGATTTCTAAATATTTAAATGATGAATTTTAGATATGTCTCTGCCATGAATATAATCAGAGACAGTTTCTAACCATCTGGAAATGTTACATAATAAGCCGTGGTCAGTAACTTTTTATTTTCTTTCTATTCTCTTTTCTCTCTCTCCTTCCCCTCTCCTCCCCTCCCACTCTCCCCTCTTCCTTTCACCTACCCTTTCTTATTGTTCTTCATCTCTCCCTTCCCTCTTTCCTCCCTCCCTTTATTTCTCTCTTTCTTTCAAGACTTCCTTTTTTTCTTTTACACACATACCTTTCCACTGTCATATGCCATGGGATCCTGAACATAGCTCAGTGTCTGGCCGGAATAAACTTTCCTGCCAGCTTATAATCAAAGGGCATACTGAGAAAAACAGCTGAGCTGTATTAGGCAACCACAGTCTGGACTGCATTTCTTAACTGCTGAGTAACACATCACAGGTGCAGGATTAGTGCTGCCTCCAGTGCTGGGCTTCTCAGTGGAAACCCCTAGCTGCTCTGTGCCTCTTCCTCCTGTCTCTCCTCCCAGGGACCTGGCTGTGATGTGTCAAGCATACAGGAATCAAAAGTGAGTAGTGGGAGATGCTTTATATCTCATAGAAGCTGTTTTTCTCCTCATTCCATTTTACTGACATGTAAATAAGCTCAATACAGCCAATTCTGGCCTAAGAAAAAGATGTTAGAACTTAGTCTTTCTTGACAAAGACGGTGGAATAGAATAACTTCAGGGGTTTAAAAATTTTATGTACAAAAATTCACATGGCAGGAAAAACAGTTTAGCTAAACTGTCCTGGCATTCTATAATTTAGTTTAAAAGTATCGAAGTTTTCATATATGTTGTTTGAACTTTGCGTTGAGTGTATGAGCGTATGTTTGCCCTCACATTTTCTCTCACGGTCATGGCTAGCATCAAGTGTTGTGACTGGATAAAGGTCTGTGGCATAATTAAATTGTTTATAGCTTTTTATATTATGAATTCTTTTACATCAGTGACACACAATTCTAAATTCATACATTGCGAAAGTCAGGGTTGCTTTCTTGCAAATATGGGTTTTTAAAAAATGCAAAATTATTTGTTAAGTCTAAATTTGATGACTTCAATATTAGATCAAATTAATATTTTGAAAATATACTTACTAATTCATTTATTTTTGACCAAAACGTTACATATTTATTTTTAGTGTGGTAAATTACACATACTTCACTTGGTTAAGTGAAGATGAGTATGTTTTAGTAATTAATAACTTTAGTATAGTAGAAACTTCTTCTGTGAAGTGTATCCAATGAGCCTAAAAGCCACAGGGATAGTATTACAGGTCTTTGGATTATAGTTTTTCTCTTAAAACTCTACAGTGGCTTTCTACTAGTCACATTGTATTTTTATTCGTTTTGTTGTTGGTTATCCCTATTCCATAGAGCTTCACTAGAGACACACCTTTCAACTCATTGGTGATAATAGTCATTAATAGTTGTATTCTACGTTTCCTTTAAAAATGTATACATGTATAGTCCATATTTTATGCCTCAGATATTGAAACAGTGGAAATAGCAGTATATTTGTGTGTTTGCAGGCCAGCAGGCACCTTAACTAAGGTGTCCTTCAACAATTATCCTAATAGAGGACAGTAAGGATTAGAAGCAGAGGTTTTAAATGCTTCCCAGGGTTTGTCTTTGGGGAAGAATAACATGAGCATGGTGATTTGGTTTCTGATCTGCCCGGCTTCATTGGCACCTCTTTTCTTTCCATAATGAATCTGTTCAAAGTAATTTTCCACATTAGGCTATCTTGGGAGTGCTGTGCAAAGCTGCAGAGTTAGCTTTGGTGTGGTGGCAAGCTGAACATCCACTTCGATTAGCTTCAGACTTCTGTGAAGCAGAGTCCCATCAAGAAACTCCACTGAGTAAAACCATTGCTCCTGCCTTGGAAGGCTGCCAAGTTCTAGTTGATTCCTTGATATTATTGTCAAAAGAGACCATGGTTCAGTTTCTTTTCCAACAATGTGGACTTGAACTGACATATTAAGCATTTTAAAATACAGAGACGTTTAACATTTTTAATCATCCTATCAGCTGTGATTATGCTGTTTTATGAGTATGGCTTAAGTTTAACATTAAATATCTTTAAACACCATGGTTACTTGTCAAACTCATTTTTTTCTTATGGCGATGCTTTTATTTAAAACATCATATATAGTAACCAAGTTGTATTTTAGAGGATTTTCAGAGGTTTTTAATTTATGTAAACATTTTGGTTGAGTTTCTCTAAATTCAGAAGCGTAATAAAACCTAAGGGCAAAGCAAGCTTTTGTTTTCACTTTCAAGAGAATAATGACGATGCCCAAAGAACTTTATTGGCTGTCGCAATTATTTTTCTTACTTGGGGTTTGTAAGTCTGTATCAGTTACCTGCAAAGCAAATAAAAATGTGCATCTTGTCTTTGGATTTTTTTATAGTATTTAATCTTTTCATGATTTGCTTGTGTCATAATCTGGCACTAGATGAAATAAAGGGTTTGAATGATTGAAGCCTTTACTCTTTATCCAGATGTCTTGGGGTCTCTTGGCAGGGTTTTCCTGATGTAAAATGCTGAAAACGCGATCATTCCACATAACCTGAGTGATGTGGTGATGTGGACGTGTGAGTATGGTGAAAAGAGAAACATTTGCCAGTGAACATAAACATGCGCAGATACTTTGTGATAAAAGGCCGGGTTTCTAGAGAGTGAATGTATATACTTCTCTTCATGTACTCATTAGTGTCAACAATGAGCGAGCGGCTGAAATGAAAAAACTGGCAGCATCCCTGGTTTGGGCCCTTATGCTTTCCATCAAAGATACTGGTTGATTACTGCCACCCAGAGTGACACTCCCTCCCATGCACTCCCATCTAAGACTTCTATGTGACAGTTCTTATGTGGCATTGTGGCACCTGTTTGACTGTTTTCATACACGTGCTGTTTTTGGCTTCTCCATATGTAGGTGATTTGTCTCACCCTGTTCCATGTACGGTTGCTTTGTCGTTGCAGGAAGATTGTTATTTTACTGAAGGCCCCATTGCCTGTTCTGGGTCACTGTGCTATGTAGACAGACGTAACGATTATTTGCTAAGTAAATCAGTGTACTACAAGAAAAAAGAAGACTAACAAGAATATTTTAATCATCCTTAAACTTCTAACATATTTCTTAAACCTAAAACCTGTATATGTTTATAGAATTTTTGCTCATGGGGATGGATCGAGAAAGGAAGGGAAAATAGAAGAAAGTAAAATGAGATTTTCTTTTGATGCTAAAGAAATGGAAATTGAAGAAAAGAGACTCGGAAAGGGGGCTAGGAATAGGTAAGGGAGGGAAAGGAAGACTAAGAGAAACATAGGAGATGGAATGGGGAAGGAAAGAGAAAAAATAACATCGGAAAACAGAAAAAACCCTGAAAAATAGAAGTAAAAGATGGAATAGAAAGTTTCAGCAACAGCAACACAGCAAGCAGCTTACTATGATCGACTCCTCATTATGTGCAGAGAACTATGGTGGATGGTCTACGTGAATTAGCTCAGCCCACTGCGTTCCGAACGAGAGCGCAGTGACTCTCTGCCTCTTCTTTAGGGAAGGGGCTGTCATGTGCTACGGCCACTGAGCAGGGAAGGAGCTGAGGTGGGTTTGAACCAATTTGCCTGTTTCAACCCATATCAGGACTGGTCAAGTCTGTCCCCACTGCTCTGTGACCATATCTGGTACTGCCTTGTACTGGACATTTCACCCCCTCCATAGGACACGCAGGAACTTACCCACCAGCATCTGCCTTCTTCTGTCTCTTCTCACTTCTTCCTGTTGAAAAAGATCCTATGCAGGGAACACCACAGTGAATATCAGAAAACCTGCTCTTTTCCTACATGAGATTTTGCTGTTGGTATTTTGCAATAGAAATTTTATTTGTATTCTGTTCTTTCCAGAAGACATATATCTCAATGTTTTATTAATTATTTGCTTCCATGTTGAAAAGAGAAATAGGCTTTGATTCCTTATCCTAACAAATACAAGGGAGGATGGACCATTCCCAAAGTCTTGCTGGCCAGTTCAGTGACCTTGAACTTTCCTTCCACTACACTCTTCATGTACCCTAGATACTTGAAGTGCAAGTTTGTGTGAAAGGAATTTCAGTTTCTCTTCTTGCTCCTGCCTGCCCTCTGGTGTGGATGGTGAAGAACGGTGATGGTAACAATCAAATTTCTATGTTTTGAGTTATACAGAGTTTAAAAAGGAAAGGAAAAAGAATAAAGGAAGGTAGAGTACTTGTAGACTCTGTGTGACACAAAATAATCATCTGTCACTTTTTAAAGAATTATGAACACTCATATCTATTTCTGCATGCCCGATTTATTGAGATTTTGCATGACTTGGATTATCTCTGTTGTTCAGAGGTATTTTTCTCTATGTATTTAAATGCGACAGTGGATTCTTACATTCTCCCTCTCTGTAACACATAAAAAAGTCTCTTACATCACCAATTTATAATTTTTTATTTATGGCATTTTTCAAGTGATAAGAACGGTACTGAGAAAAAATAATTGAAAGCAAACACATTTAAAACATACTTCAGGTTAATGGAATAATAGGAAAGATCAAATTATTTGTTACCATGTCGTACCATTTGACTGGTAATATGACGAATTCTTTTTTAAAACCTTTTTGTCATGTTTCATTTTTCCACACGTAACAATCATGTGTTGAGTATATAGTAATAAAAAATAATGAAATGGTTTAGAAATAAAGAACTGATTAAATATATACATTTAAGAGCAAGTTATTTCATAGTGTTTATACAGGGCCTGATAATTCAGTACACGAAACTGCCACTGTGGGCTTACACAGGCAGCTCTGTGCAAACCCCTAGGTAAGGTTTATCCCTGGGTGTACCAGTGTCTCCGAGTTGTGTTCATACTGATGTGTGGTGATGTCTTGCTGAGTGGGGTTCATTATTGTTGCACATTTAGTGTGTGGTTGCAAGGATGTTGGAGCTCGAATGAGAGCAGTGAACAAACGTTAAATTTCTTGTTTAACTTGTCAAGAGTAGAAATGAAATCAGGGACGAGTTAGTCCAAGTTTAGGGGGATAATGCCACGAAGAAAGGTTGTATACAGGCAGATTAAATGTTTTTCTGAGGGGAGAGAAAGCATCCCTGATGAAGAGGGGTCAGAGAAGCCAGTAATGAGCAGAACTGACAAAAATATTGCAAAATTTCATTGAATTGTGAGTCAAAATCATTAGCTGACTGTGAGAGGCATAACACCAAGTAAATTTTGATAGAGAAACAAGATGATCTTAACTGAAAATCTTGGCCAACAGCTCATGGCTTGTGCGTCCTGCCAGTGCACCAGCTCATACACCACTGTCTGGGAGGGGGGTTTTAGCCCGTAAACCAGGCGTCCTCAAACTACAGCCCACGGGCCACATACAGCCTGCTGTGAGGACATTTATCCAGCCGCTGGGTGCAGCCGACTCGTCCCGGGGCCCCTAGTCCGGCCCTCCAACAGTCTGAGGGACAGTGAACTGGCTCCCTGTTTAAAAAGTTTGAGGACCCCTGCTGTAAACAAATCACTGTGTTGGAACACTTTCCCTACTCACCTGATCTGGCTCCCATGACCTTTTTCTTTACCTGAAGATAAAGGAAATATTGAAAGACATTTTGATGACATTCAGGACATCAAGGGTAATACACCTACATCAGATTGGAGTTCTTCTTTTGATGGTCATTTCAGAAAAAGAGTTCCAAAATTGTGTTGGAGGGTGGACTAGGCACTGATATCAGTGTTTAGCTTCCTAAGGGGAGTCTTTTGAAGGTGACCATGATAATGTTTGTTTGGGAATGAAGTATTTAGCACCTTTTCTAGGATGAGTTTGTGAGCCTAATTGTCAGACTTTGGATAAGGCTGCCAGCTCATCATTGCACCATTTCTAAATAAATACTTCAGAGAACCTCTTTACAACTCCACCTGTTCCCTGCAAGAAAAGATTACATAGAATGCTCGTACATGGCTGACGACATGCATATAACTGCACCATAGTCATTAAAAGATATTCAAGAAAAATAACTTTCTTTTTAACTCTTATAATTCAGTAGAAGTCACAATATTGCATGGCGATCATTAAGTTATTTCATTAAATTTGATTAATTTGGAAATCTGTAAGTCTGTTTGTTTTTTATTTATTTTGAGATAGGGTCTTACTCTCTTGCCTGGGTTAGAGTGCAGTGGCATCATCATAGTTCACTGCAACCTTAACTTACCAGTCCCAAGCAATCTTCGACCTTAGCTTCCTAAGTATCTGGAGCTATCTGTGCCACAATGCCTAACTGATTTTTTTTTTTTTTTTTAAGTAGGGACAGAGTTTTGCTATGTTGCTCAACCTGGTCTCAAACTCCTGACGTCAGGAGTTCTTCCTGCCTTGGTCTTCCAAAGTGCTAGGATTATAGGAACGTGCCACCACACCTGGCTATAAGTCTGTTTCTTATATATGAGATAGAAGGAATATGAGTCTTTAGCACGCACCATAAATGTATTTCATGAAAGTGATTCTGTGGTTCATTTGCATCCCATAAACTAGTGATCCTCTAAAAAATGAGAACCAACTTTAGATTGGCTTTCAAAAGGCTTTCTTTTGATTATCTTGGTTATTTGGATAGCTAAAAATGTTGAGTTCTTATAAAGATTAAAGTCAATATTTCATCTTCACAATTTTTATATAATAATAGTAAATCAACCTGATTTCTCCAGTATTTAAGAGCCAGGATTTGACAATAGAGGTTGTTTTAAGCTACCAGACTCAGATATTTTTCTTTCATAATTGAAGTTAAGTAGTTAACATAGGCTATTCTGCAAAATTGCTTCAAAATAGATGTTGATAAAAATATAGCATGAGATTTTGCCGTGTGTCATGCACTCCCCTATAATGTACAACTGCATTTTTGTTTATTTATTTATTTTTTATTCTTTTTGCAGTTTTTGGCTGGGACTGGTGCAGCTGCATTTTTGTCCCAATTTTCAGGAAAACACCCCACGTGAGAGCGGCTGGCTCTTGGCAGGGCGAGACATATCAGGGGAGGGTTAATGCTCCCCTGGTAAATGGGAAGATTGCAATGCCCTCCCATAGTTGTCCACTCTGTGAAGGCTGCCCTTTTCTTCTCTCCTGGGAGTCTTTCCCTCCCTGCCACGTTGGATGCAGTGGCTAAAATGGCTGTGTATGGCCAGTGGGCAGGAGCTTCTGAAGCCACTAGGCCTGTGAGCAGCCTAGCAGGTCAGCCCCCTCTGTGTGGCAGGGCCTTGAGCCTTGGCCTTTTTCTCAGCATGGCCACATCCTGTCCTCAACAGACCCACCAGTACCCTTTCCCCATAGTGCACTCATGCTCAATGGAGACCACTTCAGCCTGCTCCTTTAATCCAAGGTTCAAGGGCGTGGCCTGAGAGGCCTGTGGGATTCCCCCACTCTCCAGCCATACTACTCAAGTATAATCTACATCATTGTCTTTCTCTCAGAAATTTGGGCAAAATTGTATGCATTATACACAGCAAAATGCAGCACGGAGACTTATTGACAGTTTAAGTACACATGCATACAAACATTTAAAAACATGGTAAACCATAAGTGCAGTTAATTTAAAATATCATGCCTCGTTTATTAGTCCAGAGGTGAATCCCAGAGGTGAATTAGTGCAGAAGATCAGCTGGAGAAGTTCTTTTGTCTTGGCTGAATTTTCTTTTTTGATGTCCTAGTTCTTCATTGTTCACTGATGTGCTTTATTTTGCATCAGGATATGAGACTAAATACTTCCCTGTGTTGGAGTGATAAGCAATTTGCAAATGCACTTAAGTAGCTCCCCCTGTTGTCTGTTGAATCTATGCGATTTTTTTTTTTAAAGGATCCTCCCAGTTTCTCCCTCTTTAGTAGCATCTTCTCATTCTATCTTCTGGTATTTTCCTTTATATTTCTAAATAACTTCTTATAATGTTATGTCTTGATTATTCCATTTGAGGCATTATCATTGACTTTCCATTACTGAAGATAAGAATTTATTTTTTTACTATTCCCACCTCAAGTACATATGTACATATTTCTGTTTCCTGTCCTATATATTTATAGGAGTTATAAATGATTTTTTTTTTTTTTTGAGATCAGCTTGAAAAATTAGCTGAGCATGGTTTTTGGGCCCTATCCTCGGAAGCTACTCGGGAGCCTGAGGCAGGAGGACCACTCGGCCTCTGGAGTTTTGGGTTGCTGTGAACTAGGTTGAGGCCATGGCACTTTCTCTGAATGAAGCCTACACATCCTTTGTCTCAGAATCTCATAAGAAAGAGTGAGTCTGTCTCCAAAAAAAAAAAATTTTTTTTTTTGCTTCCTAATATCCCATATTCTCATTACAAATTTATTTCCAAACTCTGTTTAAATTGAAATCTATGTCATTTTATTAATTTCAACATCTTGAACATCTTTCTTTCAGGGTCTCCCCTCTTGATCTCTTTTATATTATAAGTTCATTTTTAGCCCCATTCTTTCTTATTGTAATGGGTTTTAATAACTGGAATACCCTGTAATCTTCCCTTTTCATAAAAAAATTTTATTTGGGGCTGGATGCAGAGGCTCTTACTTGTAATCACAGTGCTTTGGGAGGCCAAGGCAGGAGGATCACTTTAGCCCATTAGTAGGAGGCCAGCCTGGGGAACATAGTGAGACCTCATCTCTACAACAATTTTAAAAATTAGCTGGGCATGGTGGCATGTGCTTGTGGTCTTAGATATTTGGAAGGCTGAGGTATTTGAATTGCTTCAGTCTCAGAGTTCATGGTTGCAGTGAGCAACGTTACACTTCAGCTTGGGTGACAGAGCAAACAAGACCCTGTCTCTAAAATACAGTAAAACCTGTATAAATTGACAAGGTTAAGGAACTGTAACAAACTGATCAACATACAGAGGTGGTCAACATAAGGAACTTCTATTAAATACATGTGGTGCATGTCTGGTCTTTGAAAATTAGGTCAACTGAAGGAGGGAGGTAGTCAACCATGGAGGATCTACTGTGAGTGTGTGTGTGTGTGTAAATGGTTCCATTGGTATCTCATTTTAAAGTTATAATTAATTCTCTGTCATAGGTCATTATAAAAAATAATGTAAAAAATCTTCCAGCTAAATTTCATACCACTCTTTAAATAAAGTAACAGTGTGAGGAAATCATGAATTTTCTTTTAAGATCTTTTTTTTTTTAGAAAATGACATCTTATTTCCAATTACATGAAGATACTTCCTTTTCTACTTTAGATCCATTCAATGTAAATGTTCCATTTAATAACTTCTCCCACTAGGTGGTAAATTCAGTGTATGTTTAGTTCATCTCAGTTACCCAGTTAGCCAGAACATGGTAGGCACCTGAGTCATATTTGCTGAGTAGACATCTATATAATAAATACATTTTTATTATTTTTGTTTTGAAACATAAGAATAAAGGGTCTGGTATAGAAGGAAGCAGGCAGTAATAAATTTTAAATACCCTATTTTATCACTTTATCCCTTGAGGTAGCTCAGGTCAGAAAGAATGAAAACCAGATTGAAAAAGAAGGAACTGGCCATAAGAGGGTGATAAACAGGTGTAGCCACACACACTACGTCTCCACAGTGAGCAGTGCTGACACCTTCACGTGGACAAATTTAGAACAAATGGCTTTCAGAACAAGGTGCAACATGAACTGTGTTTAACTTAATTTTATTTTAGAATTGAACTTAAAGTCGAGCATATAATTGTACATAAGTAATACCAATTGGGTTTTACTCTGTGGTTGGATTAAATATTATTTGCTTGATCTAGTCCAGGCTTTCTCTAAATGAAGCCTACACATCCTTTGTCTCAGAATCACATACCATCTTGTTGAATGTACACTTTTCTTGGCTCACCTGGCCCCCTACAGAAAAAGAATCACGGTGGATGGGGTATGATTCTGCATATAAAAAGCTCCTCACATGCACCAGATGCCACTATAAAAGGGAAATTCTGATATATTGGTTTAATATTGCTTCACTGCTTTTTCCTTCAATAATTATTCAATAGGAATTTTACTAATTAGCTTAATATGCAGAAGGTCAGAAAATTATCAGTTTTTTTCCTAAACTTCTCACTCTCTGATATAACCAATGGCTAGAGGCATTCATCTGTGGTTTAAAAAGTAACAAATACACACTACATAAATATGCACATATATTTTACTTTTGATGTAGGATTTAAGTTTTTAACCCAACAATCTTAGGTAATGTTTTAGTTGAGATTTGATTTAATTATATGCTATCTGGACGTGTTATGAGAGAGATTTCAAATTGAACACTTCTCAAGGTGACACTATAAGTAATATGGCATGTATAAAAGCTCTTACCATAGCGCCTGCAAAGGTAACAGGTGGATATTGATGCAAGCCCCCTCCTGTGGTACAGTGACACTCTGAGCTCTTGACATGAGGTATAGGTGCTTATAATTATCTCCATTTTAAGTATAAGAAAATGAGGCATAGCAAGATTATTTACAGAGTTGTCCAAAGACAGCTAACTGGTCAGTAGACAAGTGTAATTTTGAATCCAGAAAGTCTGTGTTTAGCAGGTTCTGTCTACTCTAGTGCCTTTCATCAAAAATTGCAGGAATATCATTGTAATAATGTGTAGGCATTTTTGCATATAAAAGCTGATGGGAAAGAATCTATCCAGATTAAGTAGAATGATTTTGAAGTATTTCTTTTTCTATTGTCTATAAGATTTGGCATGATCTGTTTTTTGAAATTATCTTTTACCTTTATTTATAAATATCAGTTGTCTATTTTTTTGAGACTTTGGAAAAAACAAAATAAGAAGTAGTTAACTGATCAAAGTATTCTATAATAGACATACCCCTATCTGACAATGTGATTGTTACTTTCTTTGCATTATTACTATTATTATTGTTTAATAGTTTGTTGCAGCAATTGTCTGATTTCTTTTCTGAATGTATTTATCTTCACTTGTTCTTTATGAGGTTTTTGTTCTCAGTCCTTATGTTAAACATTGCTATTGTCATTAAATTTAGCCTTTTTAAATTCTGTGAAGGCAAAAGTGGAAACCTAATATACACATGTATAAGTAAGAAAAATAAATAAAAAATATAATGGCAAACTATTGAATATTTAGAAATAAATTTAGTAAGCTATATATGACATTTATCATAAAGCACTGCTGAACAAAATTAAATGAGACTCCATAAATGAAGGGATGTAGCATACTCATGGATCGGAAGACTCAATGCTAAGTTAGTCTTCTCCAGGTTGATCCACAGATTCAACGCAACTATAGCCCAAAATTCCAGCAGGCTTGTTTTTTGAGGAAGAGGTTGCAAAAATATCAGAGTAGCCTTATCAAAACAGCCAAAGACTGGAAACACTCTAAATGTCCTTAAACCACCGAAAGAGTAAATAAAATGTGATGTATTCAGGCTCGGCACCTGTAGCTCAGCAGCTAGGGCACCAGCCGCATACACTGAGGCTGGCAGGTTCGAATCCATCCCAGGCCTGCCAAACAACAATGACAACTATAACCAAAAAATAGCCGGGGGTTGTGGCAGGTGCCTGTAGTCCCAGCTACTTGGGAGGCTGAGGCAAGAGAATCCCTTAAGTCCAAGAGTTTGAGGTTGCTGTGGGCGGGCTGCGATGCCATGGTACTCTACCCAGGGCGACATAGTGAGACTCTGTCTCAACAACAACAACAAAAAAATGTGATGTATTCATATAATGGAATAGTGGACAGCAATGAAAATGAACAAACCATGGACACATGCGACTACTCGGATGAATCTCACAAATGTAATTAGTAAATGGAGTCAGATACAAGAATACATACTGTATGAATGCATGTACATGAAGTTCAAAAAGCCCAAACTACCAGTATTTTGTGGTGCTGATGTAAGAGTAGTGGTTATCCTTGGGGAGGATTAGGAAGGAAGGAGGACTCTTACAGAAGATGCTGGAAATGTATATGGTATCTTGATCTGTGTGGTAGTAATGGAGGTGTGTATCTATGTAAAAACACTTCAGTAAACAAGGTTAATCAATTAGAAATTGGAAAAGGGTAATCAATTTAGAAATGGAAAACATTAATTAGGCTATCATTTTAAAGACATTACACGCTTGAGTTGGCTTGAGATGGCGAAAACAATTGAATATTTATTGCAGAACCCCAAAGTCTCAAAGACAATCAAAAAGGCATGTGCCTGAAACATTCTGACTCGAGGAGCAGCGCCTGTGGCTTAGTGAGTAGGATGCTGGCCCCATATACCGAGGGGGGTGGGTTAGAACCCAGTCTCGGCCAAACTGCAACAACAACAAAAATAGCTGGACATTGTGGTGGGCACTTGTAGTCCCAGCTACTCAGGGTGCTGAGGCAAGAGAATCACCTAAGCCCAAGAGCTGGAGGTTGCTGTGAGCTGTGACACCACAGCACTCTACCAAGGGCAACAGAGTTAGACTCTCTCTCTAAAAAATAAATAAAAGACTTGCTTGAGCCCAGGAGTTGGAGGTTGCTATGAGCTGTGATGCCATGGCACTCTACCAGGGGGACAGCTTGAGACTCTGTCTCAAAAAAAAAAGAAGCTGCAAAATCAAGAAGTAACTAAAGTACATTAAAAAATATTAATTAGTCTAACTCCTAGAGGTGTGATAATTTAAGATTGAATGGTAAAGGAATAGGTTAAGGCTACCAAATTGGAGGAAGGTGAGAGGTTTTCATAGGAGTATGGTTGATATGGGCTATTACAGCAAAGCTTTTTTTGTAGAAATTAACAGCTGATTTTATACTTGATATGGAAATCCACATGACTTAAAAGGGCCAAACAATCTCAAAGAAGAACAAAGTTGGAAAACTAGGCTCTACCTGATTGCAAAATTAAAGAATTAGGCTAAGCAGTTAAAACAAAGTGCTATTGTAAGGATGGGTAAGTAAATCAACAGAACAAAGTAGAGGGCTGGGTTGGGCGTGGTGGCTCATGCCTGTAATCCCAGCACATGTGAGGCCAGGGTGGGTGGATTGCCTGAGTTCACAGTTTCTAGACCAGCCTGAGCCAGAGTGAGACCTCGTCTCTAAGAATAGCCGGGCGTTGTGGTGGGTGCCTGTAGTCACAGCTACTTGGGAGGCTGAGGCAAGAGAATCACTTGAGCCCAAGAGTTTGAGATTGCTATGAGCTACGATGCCATAGCACCCTACCAAGGGTAACAAAATGAAACTGTCTCCAAAAAAAGAATAGAAGGTTGAGACTTAGACCCACATGTCATAGATCACTTGATTTTTGAAAAAAGTGACAATGCAACTTATTAGGGGAAAGAAATATTCTTTTTTTTTTTTTTTTTTGAAACAGAGTCTCACCATGTCACCCTCGGTAAAGTGCAATGCTGTCACAGCTCACAGCAACCTTAAACTCTTGGGTTTAAGTGATTCTCTTGCCTCAGGCTCCCAAGTAGCTGGATTACAGGCACCTGCCACAATGCCAGGCTATTCTTAGAGACGAGGTCTTTTTGTTGCAGGCCTGGGTCGGATTCAGACCCGCTAACCTTCGTGTATGTGGCCAATACCCTAACCACTGAGCTCTGGAGCTGAGCCAGGAATATCTTTCAATAAATGGATATTGAGCAACTGGCTATCACTATGGGAAAAAAAATTGAACCTGGTCTCTATCTCATACCACATGCAAAAATTAATTTGAGATGGATAATATGAAAGCTAAAACTAAAATTTCTAGAAGAAAATCTTCATGACCTTTGGGGTGGGCAAAATTTTTTTTTTTTTTTTTTTTAGAGACAGAGTCTTACTCTGTCACCCTTAGTAGAGTGCTGTGGCATCACAGCTCACAGTAGCCTCCAGCTCTTGAGCTTAGGCGATTCTCTTGCCTCAGCCTCCCAAGTAGCTGGGACTATGGGCACCTGCCACAATGCCTGGCTATTTTTTGTTGCAGTTTGGCCAGGCCAGGTTGGAACCTGCCACCCTCGGTATATGGGGCCGGCACCCTACTAACTGAGCCATAGGTGCCGCCTGGCAAAGATTTTTTTCTTTTTTTTTTTTTGAGGCAGAGCCTCAAGCTGTCCCCCTGGGTAGAGTGCCATGGCATTACAGCTCACAGCAACCTCCAACTCCTGGGCTCAAGCGAGTCTCTTGCCTCCGCCTCCCAAGTAGCAGGGACCACAGGCGCCTGCCACAACGCCCGGCCATTTTTTGGTTGCAGCCGTCATTGTTGTTTGGCGGGTCCAGGCTGGGGATTCGAACCCGCCACCTTAGGTGTATGTGGCTGGCACCTTAGCCGGTTGAGCTATAGGCGTCGAGCCAAAGATTTTTTTCAATATGACATAAAAATGATTTTACCAACTACAAAATAATCACAAATTGAACTTCACCAAATGCAGAATTTTCACTCATCAAAAGACAGTATTAAGGAAGTGAAAAAGAAAGACACCACTAAGAGAATATATTCTCAGTATTTATGTTTGATAAAGAACTCCTACATATCAAACAACCCAAACCCAGGGTACAAAATGGAGACATGTCAGGCACATCACAGAACATATCTGAATAGTCTTCATTGCACATCTACCAGGAAGGCTAAAATAGGAGACCAAAAATACTGGCTGGGCACGGTGCCTCATGCCTATAATCCTAGCACTATGAGAGGCCCAGGCAGGTAGATCTTCAGAACTCAGGAGTTTGTGACCAACGTGATCAAGAGCAAGACCCTGTCTCTACTAAAAACTGAAAAACTAGCTGGGTGTCACAGTCGGCACTTGTAGTCTCAGCTGCTCTGGAGGCTAAAGTGAGGAAATCACTTAAGCGTAAGAGTTTGAGGTTGCTATGAGCTACAATGCCACGCGACACTCTACCCAGGATAACAGAGTGAGACTGTCTCAAAAATAAAATAAAATAAAAACATAATGGTAAACTTTAGCCCAGAAAGTCCACCCCTATGTATATTCAGAAGAGAAGTGAACTCACCAAAAGACATGTACACAAATGTCGACATAAATTGCAGCCTTATTCATAACTGCCACGAATTGGAAACGATCCATATCATCAACAGAATAAATTTTGATTATCATAAGTCAGATATTACATAGCAATTAAAAAATTGATATAACATGGATGATTCTCAAAAACATGTTGACTAAAAGCTGTCAGACATAACAGCACATGCTAGGGGTTTTGTTTTGTTTTTTGTTTGTTTTGGAGACAGGATCTCACTCTGTTGCCAGGGTTAGAGTGCAGTGGTATCATCATAGCTTACTGCAACTTCAAATTACTGTGTTCATGTGATCCTCCTCCCTCAGCCTCCCAAAGTGCTGGAATTACAGGCATAAGCCACTGTGGCTGGCCTATATACTATTTTTACATGATGTTCAAGAATAAGCAAAACTAGAGCCAGGCAAGGTGTCTCAAACCTGTAATCCTAGCACTCTGGGAGGCCGAGGTGGGTGGATTGCCTGAGTTCACAGGTCCTAGACCAGCCCAAGTAAGTGTGAGTACTCTACCGAGGTCGACAAAGTGAAACTCTGTCTCAAAAAAACCCCAAAATAATAATACTGGGCTCAGTGGCTCACTCCTGTAATCCCAGCACTGTGAGAGGCTGAGGAGGGAGAATTGCTTGAACTCAGGAGTTCAAGACTCGCCTAAGAGAGAGTGAGACCCCATTCATGGAAAAATCCAGCCGAGCGCTGAGGTGAGCACCTATAATCTCAGCAGCTTCCAGAGACTGAGGCAGCGGGATCCCACAGCCCAAGTCTGAGGTTGCAGTAAACTAGGATGCCACTGCACTCTGCTCAGGGCATGGGGTGGGGACTCTGTGTCAACAACAACAATACATAAATAAATAAATAATAATAATAAGCAAAACTAACCTATGGTGATGAAAGTTAGAATCGTAGTTACCTGTGTTTTCTTTTGCCTGTGAGATATTCTGGCATGCTAGAAATATTCTAAATCTGAACTGGTGGTGGTTACATTAACTGTACATTTAAGATATGAATACTTCGCTGTATGTAAACCATAAGTCCAATAAAGAAAGTGGCAAAAGTGGAAATTACAGACTGTCTAGAAAATTTTTTTCCCCTTTTTCTTTCATATTTTTAAACATTATTCAAATTAATATGGTGGTACGATTTTTAGGTTACATTGTTCTCAATTCCAGAGTAAGGTTCCATTTGTAGACGATCCCTCACCCCAGGGTGTGTTATACACCCTCACAACGTGCACAATAGCTGAGATCTCACTTCATACCCTCCCTCCTCCTGCCATATGTCCTCCCCCTTCCACTAGCTGTATAAATTCTAATGGATACTGCCAAAGATTCAGAGAAAAAAAATTATACTCATTAATATTTTGACTATTGTAAAAATGACTGAAAACAAACTATATGTTAATATTTTGATCATTACACTTGATTTTGGCCAAAAGGCCAAGAAGTGATATTTTGATTATTGCAAAAATGAAAATAGGCTGGGCAGGGCAGCTCATGCCTATAATCCCAGAACTCTGGAGGCCGGGGTGGACGGCTTGAGCTCAAGAGCTGGAGACGCCCTCCCTAAAAACAGCCCTGTGTTGCGGCCCGGGGTTCTCACTTTTCGCCAGGGTGCGCTAGGAATTCCTGAGCTCAAGTGATCCACCTGTCTGGGCCCGGGCCTCCCAGAGTGCTAGGATTACAGGCATGAACCACTGCACCTGGCTGTATCACAATTTTAGTACAGTTTTTTCCTTTTTTTAAACTGTATATACATTTTTTGGCACCCTCTGTGTTTAATGATAACATGAACAAAATAAAGAAGAATGTTGAAGTTAAAAGTAGAAAAATAAGTGGGCTCGGCGCCTATAGCTCAACCGGCTAAGGCGCCAGCCACGTACACCTAAGGTGGCGGGTTCGAATCCCCAGCCCGGACCCGCCAAACAACAATGACGGCTGCAACCAAAAAATAGCTGGGCGTTGTGGCGGGCGCC
>CAUYTI010162552.1:0-21477 GCA_963575145.1 Galago senegalensis | reverse complement strand
AGAAACCTCAAAAGTGATCCCTCCAAACCCCCTCCCTCCTCCCATTCCCCCCTCCCTTCTCCCTCCCCCGTCTGCATGTTTTTACCTTTTCCAGTTTCTTGAGATGTCCCATTAAGTTGTCAACTTCCTCTCTTTCCATTTTCTTGAGGAAGCCTTGCAGTGCTATAAATTTCCCTCTTAGGACTGCCCTTGCAGTATCCCAGAGGTTTTGATTACTCGTATCGTCATTATCGTTTTGTTCCAAAAATTTGGTAATTTCCTTCTTGATCTCATCTCTGACCCACCTATCATTGAGCATAAGGTAATTTAGCTTCCACATTTTTGTATGGGTCTGCAGATTCCTGTTGTTACTAAGTTCAACTTTTATAAGAGTGAAAGTTTGATCTCCTCTGACCATATTTTTATACCCTTGATCACCTTCTCTTGCCTGATTGCAATGGCTAAACCTCCATTACAATGTTAAAAATCAGTGGAGACAGTGGGCATCCTTGCCTGGTTCCTGATTTGAGTGGAAATGTATTCAATTTTTCTCTATTCAATATGATATTGGCTGCGGGTTTGCTGTAGATGGCCTCTATCTTTTTAAGAAAAGTCCCTTCTATACCCATTTTTAAAAGTGTTCTGATCATGAAAGGATGCTCCATATTGTCAAAAGCTTTTTATGCATCAATTGCGGGAATCATATGGTCTTTGTTTTTTAGTTTATTTATGTGATGTATTACACTTAGGGATTTACGTATATTGAACCAACCTTGAGACACTGGGATGAAACACACTTGGTCATGGTGTATAATTCATTTGATATGTTTCTGGATTCTGTTTGTTAGGATCTTAAAGAATATTTTTGCATCTATGTTCTTTAAAGATATTGGTCTATAATTTTCTTTTCTTGTTGGTTCTTTTCCTGGTTTGGGGATCAGGGTGATATTTACATCATAGAATGTGCTGGGAAGTGTTCCTTCTTTTTTGATGTTTTGGAAAAGGTTAAGTAATATAGATACTAGTTCCTCTTTAAAGGTTTGGTAGAATTCTAATGTGAAGCCATCTGGTCCCGGACTCTTCTTTTTTGGGAGATTTCATATCGTTGATTCTATTTCAGTACTTGATATAGGTCTGTTCAGCATTTCCAATTCTTTCTGATTAAGTCTAGGAAGTTGGCATGCTTCTAATTGTTGGTCCATTTCTTTCAGATTGTCATATTTATGAGAATATAGTATTTTGTAGTATTTATTAAGGATTCTTTGAATTTCTGAGGTGTTTATTGTTATTTTGCCTTTGTCGTTTCTGATTGATGATATTAGGGATTTTAATTTTCTATTTTTGCTTAGGTTGATCAAAGGTTTATCAATTTTGTTGAATTTTTCAGAAAAGCATCTTTTTGATTCATTGATCTTTTGAATAATTCTTTTGCTTTTAATTTCACTTAATTCTGCTCTAATTTTAGTTATTTCTTGTCTTCTGCTTGATTTGGGATTGGAGTGTTCTTCCTTTTCCAGTCTCTTAAGATGTCCCATTAAGTTATTGACTTCCTTTCTTTCTGTTCTCTTGAGGAAGGCTTGCAATGCTATGAAAATTCCCTCTTAGGACTGCCTTTGCAGTATCCCACAGGTTCTGATAATTCCTATCTTAATTACTGTTTTGTTCCAAAAATTTGGCAATTTCTTCTTTAATCTCATTTATGACCCAGCAATCATTCAGGATAAAGTTATTTAGTTTCCATGACTTTGTATAAGTATGAAGATACCTGTTATTGGTGAGTTCAACTTTTATTTTGTGATGATCTAAGAAAATACAAGGAATAATTTCTATACTTTTAAATTTGCTGAGGTTAGACTTGTGACCTAGGGGGTGATCAAGTTTGGAGGATGTTCCATCGGCTGATGAGAAGAATGTGTATTCAGTTTTGTTAGGATGAAATGTTCTGTAGATGCCTGTTAAATTCAACTGTTGTATGGTGAAGTTTAAGTCCAAAAGTTCTTTGCCTAGTTTCTTATTGGAGGATTTGTCCGACACTGCCAAAGGGGTGTTAAAATCTCTAACTTTTATGGTGCTGGAAGATATTAAATTTCTTATGTCTCTTAGGGTCTCCCTTATAAATTGAGGAGCATTCTGGTTGGGTGCATATATGTTAATATTTGACATCTCATCATGTTGAGTGTTTCCCTTAACAAATATGAAGTGACCATCCTTGTCTTTCCTTCCTTTTGTTGGTTTAAAGGCTAATGAATCTGCAAATAAAATTCCTACCCCTGCTTTTTTATGATTTCCGTTTGCCAGGATACAGATGTCCATCCCTTTACCCTGGCTCCATATTTATCCTTTAAGGCAAAATTAGATTCTTGTATGAAGCAGATATCTGGCCTGAGTTTTTGTATCCAGTCAGCTCACCTGTGCCTCTTAAGAGGAAAATTTAAGCTGTTCACATTAATTGAGAGTATTGATAAGCCTGGTATTATTTTGGGTGTCAAGTTTTTTGAAAGTCCAGTGGACATTTTAAATCCTTTTACCACTGTGGAAATTGGGTTTTGGTGAAGAATTTCAGAGTGAGTTTACTTGGTGGTAGAGCATTGTGCTGGTCATTATGGAGAATGGGTCTGAGACTATCCTGAAGAGCTGGTTTGGGTATGGCAAATTTCTTCAACATGTGTATGCCATTAAAGTATTTAACTTCTCCATCATAAATGAAGTTCAGTTTAGCTGGATACAGGATCCTGGGCTGAAAGTTGTTTTGTTTTAGGAGATTGAAGGTCGATGACCATCCTCTTCTAGCTTGAAAATTTTCAGCACGGAGATCTGCAGACATTCTAATATTCTTTCCCTTGTAGGTTATGATTTCTACATTTTTCTGTTTACAGGATTTTCTCCTTCATATTAAATTTGGTGAAGTTAATTATCATATGTCTAGAAGATGCTTTATTTGGGTTTAGTCATGCTGGGGTTCTGAAACTGTCTGCTATCTGAATTTCAGTATCTCTTGCTATCCTTGGGAAGTTCTCCTCAATTATCTCTTGAAGTATAGTACCTGTGCCTTTCATACCACACTCTTATCCTTCAGGGATTCCTATAAGGCGTATATTTGCTCTTTTGGAGTGGTCCCACAGTTCTCTCAGGGAATGATTCGTTTTTTCTCTGCACTTCTCTTCCTCTTTGAGTGTTTGGGAGCATTCAAAAGCTTTGTCCTCAATGTCAGAAATCCTTTCTTCTGCCTGCTTCATTCTGTTACTGAGGGATTCTACTGTACTTCTCAGATCTTTGAGGGCTGCAAGTTCTTGCTTCAATGTTTCAAAATCTTTGCTGATTTTGTCTTTGAATTCATGGAATTCTTGAAAGAACTTTTGAATTGCTCCTTCAATTTCTAATTCCAACTTTACCTCCATTCTGTTAATCTTATTTGCAATGCAAATTCTGAATTCTATTTCTGACATCTCCCATTTGTTTATGAATAAGATCTTCTGTTGTGTCTCCTTTGTCATTCTTTGGGGGAGTTGATCTACACTGATTATTCACATTGCCAGAGTTTTTCCACTGATTCTGCCCCCTTGATTTTTTTCACCATTTGGCTAGAGAAACTGGTAAGGTGAAATTGAATTGAGGGCTCTTGAAGTTGTAATTAACCAGCCCTTTACCAAAGAACTAGGACTGGTGATTGCTGCTGTTACCCTAGATCTTTACAAAGGTCCCATTAAGTACTACAGCCTGAAACTCTTGGGACCTGCTTGGTGTGGTGGGGCTAGATGGCTCTGACCTGTATTCGGCTTGTCTCTGTCCAATCCTAGGGAATCAGTGGCTTTGGGCTGAAATCTCAGCTGTGGCTACATAGGCAACTAAGACACCCTGGCCCTCCACAGGCAACAACTGGAAGAAGAGAATTCCACACTCCCACAACTACACAACCAGGGTACAACTTTGGTGGGTCCCTGGGTGATTGGCCCAGGTCAAGAGTTCCAAACCAATTGTCACAGTCAACACAAACACCAATCAGGTGGGAGAGTTCAAAAGGTCTTCAGCATCTAGGCAGCAGCATTCCACTGGCAGCTCAGTTGTAACTCACTCTGGTGCTCTGTGGATTCAGAAAAGGCCTGCCCAGCAAAATCATCCAGGGGGCTGGTGCCTCCGTCGCACCTAGGTACTTGTAGCTCCACAGGGCTGTGGCCCAGTTCCCTCCAATGAGCAAATGCACCAGGGACTTGGGCCTGCCAGATTCAGAGGGAAGTCAATGCCTCATTGTCCAAACTACCATACTCTGCCACCAGCCAAATGGAGGAGCTGACATCTGATTACCTCTGATGCTCAATGGAAACTGGAGAGTGTTCCACCTGAGCTCATTCTGAACCAGAGGTTAACAAAGCAGCAAATGTTTTTTACCCTCCAAGGCCATACCTCTGCCCTGCCACTCTGCTCCTCTGGTATCTCTGCAATGTGAGATCTAGCTCCCTCCAGCAGTCCATATAACTGGGGGGGTGTTGCTCTGAAATTTGACCCTGGTGGGATCACTCTATTAATGCTGCTGCTAGGTAGGAGATGTCTCCATCCTCAGTGGTTCTAGAGCCTCCCCTATCGTACAGAGACCCAAGTCTCCTCCCACTGCTGAGTTGTTCTTTCTCAGAGCCAAGCCAGACACTTCTTCCCTTGTGCCTTTCTACACTGTTACTGGATTCACAATTACAGTGTAGCTTCACTACCTCAGCCCATGCAGTGCCCAGTCTTAACAAAGAATTGCGAACTTTCTGATCTCTGTAGGTGTTTGGCTTCTAGACCACCAAGTGAGGGGGAAGGGTGGATTCAGAGTTCTATGTGGCAGGGAAAATATTTGTTCAACTTTCATGCCAGACAAGGGAATTCCCAGGCTCACAGCAGGGACTTTCTGGAGAAGGAGTCCCAGCTTCCAGTAACTTGCTCCCATGGGGTAAGAGAAGAGGACCTCAGTACACCGCTCACCAGTAGAGATGTCACAGCAAGCAAGCAAGCAAGCAGTTCTCTTGGGGGAGTATATGGACATGTGTCCTCTTTGGGGTGGGTTTTGTACCTGAAATTTGTTTCCTTGGAGTTGTAGTTTGCCTCAGCAGAGAAGATGTGTGATTATTAATCTCTTCTCTCAGCTTGGCTCCCACCCTTCAGCTTTGTTGGGCTCTTTCTGGCTGTTATCTCTGCCTCTGTATGGGAGCTTCTTTTGAAAGCTGGCCTCAGTTGGCTATCATCCCTCACTCCCCTTTTCTCTTTTTGCATGTAAAAATTGTAATTAGGGAAAATAGCCAACCTGAGGTTTTAACAGAACACAAGGCACATTGAAGAAAAATGCACAAACAAACAAACAAAATCAGACACCCAAACACACAAACAAGCACACAAACAATCAAAAACAAAAACAAACACAAAAAATTCAAATAGCCTGATGTAAGCACTCTCAGCAACCATAAGAGGAAGGAGAGGTCTTGGCACACATAGCCCAGTGGTCAGGGCACTAGCCACACACACCATAGCTGGTGGGCTCCAATCCTGCCCAGGGCCTGCCACACAACAATGACAACCACAACCAAAGAACAGCTGGGTACTGTAGTGGGCACCTGCAGCTCCATCCACCTGGGAGGCTGAGGCAAGGGAACTGCTCAGCCCAAGAGAGTTAGAAGTTGCTGTTAGCTGCGACACTACAGCACTCCACCAAGGGTGACATAGTAAGACTCTATCAAAAAAAAGGAGAAGCAGAGAAAAACAAACAAAAAAGAATTTAAAAAATTAACAAAAATCCTAGAAGAAAGAAAAAAGGGGAAAAAAGCAAAAAGAACGATCAAAGAGAGAAAAAGGCAACAAAATAGGCAACAAAATAATTTATATATTTATGAATATATATAGATATAGATATAAACATGTGACCATATATATGCTGTAGGGATAGACTTTGGTAGGAATATATTTATGTTGCAATATACTTTCTAGATACCAGGTGGCACCATGAGTGGTTCCCAGGCTTATACCTGTCCCCTGGATTAAATGTTCTTGGTGTTTGCCTGATTATCCACTTGGTGCCTAGATCCTGCTGAACTGCTGATTCCACCAATCTCAAAAAATCTTCACAGGCAGGTTTCCCAGATTCTCTCTACAATAGTTCTCATGAAGTGCAAGGTGTCCTGGGCAAGTTCTGAGTGTAGGACAACTGTCTGTGGGTGAGACTCAAATTGCTGTGCCTTCCTCATGCAGCAAGGTGCCTGTGGCTAACACCATATCCAAAATCCCAAAATAATAGCCTCTTCCTATCAGGGATCTTTCCCATCTGAGTGTTTCTTCTGCCACCTAACTGGTGGCTCCACACTACACGACACCCCACTCTCACTGCCTAATTCTGCTTGGGAGTTCATACTTGACCAATCTTTCCACACAATACCTGGTTTCCCCACAACCTGGGAACCGCAACCCTGCATGGTGAGGCTGGTTGCCACTGCTGCTACCTGCAGCTGCTATAGCCATGGGGCAGAACTTTTTCCTGGCAGTCTCCACAGCTCCAGATTATTCTGCAAGTCCAGCAATCTGCCATCTCACTGCACACCCAGGACAGCCACTCCACACCAATATTGCATGCCGAGAATCGCTCTGTTTTTTGAATATAGGCATCTAGGGTGATAAATTTCCCTCTTAAGATAGCTTTTGCTGTATCCCACAGGTTTTGGTAACTTGTGTCTTCATTGTTGTTATGTTTGAGGAATTTAATGATTCCCTCTTTTATCTCTTCCTGAACCCAACTATAATTCAGCATAGGGGATGAACATTTTTGTTGGAGTTGAGTTCCACCTTTATTGCCTTGTGATCTGAGAAGATACAAGGTATAATTTCTATTCTTTTAATGTACTGAGGTTTGCTACTTATCCTAAGATGTGGTTAATTTTGGAGTATGTACCATGGACTGACCAGAAAAAATATATATTCTTTAGCTTTGGGATAGTGTGTTCTGTATATGTCTATTAATCCCATTTGTTCTAGGGTTACATTTAAGTCCTTTGCATCTTTGTTTAGTTTCTGTTTAGAATATCTGTATAGTTCTGTCAGGGGGGTGTTAAAGTACCTGACTATTATGGTGTTATGGGATATCATATTGCTCAGACCCATCAAGGTCTGTTTCATAATTCTGGGCACATTTAAGTTGGGTGCATAAATATTAAAGTTGAAATGTCTTCTTGTTGAATTGCTCCTTTGACTAGTATAAAATGTCCATCTTTGTCTTTCTTAACTTTAGTTGCTTTAAATCCGCTTGTATCTGAAAATAAGATCGCAACCCCTTATTTTTTCTAATTTCCATTTGCTTGAAATACTGTTTTCCATCCCTTAACCCTGAGTCTTTATTTGTCCTTCAAGGTTAGATGTGTCTCCTGGAGACAGCATATGGATGGCTTGTGCTTTTTTTATTCAGTCAGCCAACCTATGCCTCTTCAGTGGTGAGTCCAGTCCATTGACATTTATTGAGGGAATTGATAAGTGTGGTGGAGTTGTATTTATCTTTTTTTTTTGAAAGTCCACTGTGTAGCTTTATCCTTTGCTCCACTGTGGAAGCTATGTTTTCACCATTAACTTCTGAAAGTTTAGTTTGTTGGTGGTCCATTGTGATGGTCAGTGTTGAGAATAGGTCTAAGTATTTCCTGTAGAGTTGGTCTTGTCATGACGAATTCCTTCAGTGCTTGTATGTCCATAAAATATTTGATTTCCCCACCAATTTTGAAGCTTAGTTTAGCAGGATACAGAATTCTGGGTTGAAAATTGTTTCATTTGAGAATGTTGAATGGGGAATGACCATGTTCTTCTGGCTTGGAAGGTTTTGGTTGAAAAGTCTGCTTTCATCCTAATGGCTCTGCCTCTGTAGGTCAGTTGGTGCTTACTCAATGCTGTTTACAGAATTTATTTCATCTTGACTTTGGATTAGTTTATTACAATGTGTATTAGAGAGGCTCTGTTTGAGTTGAGAGGACCCAGGGTTCGATATACATCTGAAAGGAGTGTGTTGGGGTGTTCATTAAAACTTGGAAAGTTTTCCTTTATGATGATCTCCAGTAGTGCTTCCATTCCTTTGAGACAATCTTCCTCCTCTTCATGATCCCTATTAATCATATATTTGAATGCTTCATGCAGTCTTGTAGTTCTCTAAGCACCTGTTCTGCTTTCTTTCTCTTCTTTTATGCCTCTTTAACTACCTGGTTTAACTTGAAAACTTTATCCTCTAGCTCTGAGGTTCTTTCTTCTCCATGGTCTAACCTTCCTGATGGTCTCCTTCATTTCCTTAAGCTCCATCTTATCCTTTCTATATTTTAAATATCTCTCATCTGACTTTTGGTTCTGTCTTTCCATTTTCTTATCCATTTATTTCATTGCCTTTATCATCCATATTTTAAATTCTCTTTCTGTCAAGTCTATTAATTCTTTATCAGTGGAGTCTTCTGCAGTAGCTGCCTCATGGTCCCTTGGGGTATTTCCTCTGTTTTGGTTTTTCATGTTGCCTGAATTTTTCTGTTAGTTCTTCCTCATGTTTTCTTTCTTCTTGTTCACCTCCTTGTCCTTTTTACTTCTTGCTGCCTCCTTGTTTTGAACAGAAGTCCTTGCTCTTGCAATATGTCACTGGGACACTAGGTGGCACTGTGGGTTTTTTAAGGAAACATATGGCACAGCTAGCAACCTCTATGGTCCTTATTCCAAACTTAGTTGCCTTCAGTGATGGCCTGATTGTTTCCTCAGCATTCAGACCTTGTGGGGTTGGAATCTTAAACTCACAGGACTCCTTCAGGGGCAGTTCTCTCAGAGTGTCCCCTGACTCCACTTTTCATGGAGTGTGGGAGTCCCTCAGCCTGTTCCAAGAGTGGAGTTCTGATCCCGGCCAGCAGAATTAAAACAGCCATACTTAAGGACCCTGCTAAGATCTTCTCATGACCTTCTCACAATGGCAGCCCCCTGGCCACTGAGACCTCAGTATGGTTGCCTCACCAGACACCAAACCTATGGCAAATCCACTACAACCAGCATTCAAATCTGGTTGCTGTATACTGTTCCAGTCCTTCCACTATTCCAAGCTTTCCACTCAATGTGCTGCTTCCTCCCAAACTGAAAACTCCAGCAAGGCTTCCTCCTATCCAGGACCTCTGTGGGCAGCTACCTGGTCACAATCACTTGTGTAATTCATCAGATTTCCACCACTACAGATCATATGCTGTATAATCACCACCTCCTTGCTGTGCTCCCTGAGCTATGACTCTGGGTAAGGTCCTTGCCCTGGGTATGGCTGGATTCTCTCTTTTTTTCCCAGTCATTCTCGGAAAGTTTGGCTTAATAATTCTTCTGGCCCACCATCTTGCTCCAGGAGGAAGTAAATCCTATGAATACCAGCAGTGACAAAGAGTTTTCATCCTCTGGAGTTGATTTTCTTGTCTGAGTGAAGGAGATGAGGAAGGCGAGTAGGGTGGAAGTATCCTCCAGTGCAGTACAAGGAAGTTTTAGCAAGACGCCTGGGAAGTTTTCCTACATAGCCATTTAAAAAAACTTTACAAGCTAGACTATTCTGCTTTTCTGTTTACTTTATATATTTTAGGGTAATATTATTACATATATATGGTTATGACAGAAGATAGTCTTGGTAGATATTATCTTTTAGAGTATTTTTCTTTACCCTATTTAAAGTTTTTGCCTTGAATACTAATTATTATTTTTTTAAGAGACAGAGTCTCACACTCTTGCCCTCAGTAGAGTGTGGTGGTATTGCAGCTGACAGCATTCTCCAGCTCTTGGGCTTAGGTGATTCTCTTGCCTTAGCCTCCCAAGTAGCTGAGACTACAGGTGCCCACCACAATGCTTGGCTATCTTTTGTTGCAGTTTGGCTGGGGCTGGGTTTGAACCTGCCACCCTAGGTATAAGGGGCCGGCGCCCTACTCACTGAGCCACAGGCACTGCCTCTTGAATACTAATTTTTCTAATATTAATGCCATCACTTGTGTGTGTGTGTAAAAGCCCTGTAGCTTTTTCCTAGCTACAAAATGTCAGATAAACCCATAAATTATTCAACTAGTGTTAACAACTGTTTATGGCATGGTATATATTCTTTAATATCTTTTTATATCTGTAAATTTACACATTTATATTATAATACAGATGTTTTTCAACCAAAAAAGGGGAAATAATGACATATTTAAGTTTTACAACTTGCTTCATTAACTTAGTGTATTATTGAAATTCTTTTTATGTCAGTTTATATACATTTACCTTATTCTTTTTAACTGTTCCCTGGAGCTGGCATTTATACAAAGTGTAAATGCCAATCACTATCTTTTTTTTTTTCCAATTCAAATGTTACTTTGGGGAAGTCTTCTCTGACCCCTGAAAGCCTTCCCAGACAACTCTGTAATACATTTTCATGTAAACATGAAACTCTGTAATATATTTTCAGTAAAATAGTCTTCTATTTTACTCCCTTACTACTCAACGTGATTGTATAATTGCATGATTAATATCAGTTCCTCCCCAACCCTTCACACACACCCCACACTAGGCTGGACCATGAGCTCCTCAAGGGCAGGAACCTCATCTGTGTTATTCATATTTTACTCTAGCACTTAGCACATTGCCTGTAAATTGTATCTGTTCAGTAGATACTTTATTATTATTATGTACATTTTACAGGGTGGGAAGCTATGCTAATATGAGTAAAAGTTACCCTATCAGAAATCCCCCAAGGATACTCATAAAGAAGCAGATGTGGTAACAAGAGTCTTAACATGTCAATACTTAAAGATATACCTTATTTTTTAATTAGTTGCATAGGGTAGATGTTCCTTTGGCTGGTTATTGAATTTTCATTATTATATTAGAGTGCTGAAATGAACATCTTTATAGATGCCAATGTATGTACTTCTAAAAGATAAATTACTAGGAATGGAATTCTTACAAACAGTATGCACATGTTACAATTCGATAGATATATACAAATTTATATTTGTTGTACCAGAGTATGAAAGTGATTTTTATCCCTATAAACTTTCCAAAGCTGTGTGTTTTCACTATTTTTTCTTTGCTAATTTGATAATTACAAAGTAATATGTTGTTCATTATATTTTCCTATCTTTGATTTTTGGTGAGGTTGAACATTTCATTCTTCTTTGAAATGTATAATTTGTGTTTTTTGTTCATGTTTTTTGTTGAATGGTATTTTCTTGTTGATTTACATTAGCTCTTTTTATATTGTGGATAATAACCCTTCATTTTCCTGTCACAAATATTTCTCTCTATTTATTATTTGTCTTTTAACTTAGTAAAGTTGTTCCTTAGAATATACAAGTTTAAAAATTTCCATATAATGAAATTCCTGATTATTTCATTTATAATAACTGGCTTATGTACTGTGTTTTTTTTTTTAAGAAATGAATTTATTTTTTATTTTTATTTTTTTTAGAGACAGATTCTCATTTTGTCACCCTCAGTAGACTGTCTTGGTGTCACAGCTCACAGCCACCTCCAGCTTTTGGCCTTAGGCGATTCTCTTGCCTTGGCCTCCCAAGTAGCTTGGACTACAGGCACTCACCACAATGCCCAGCTATTTTTTTGTTTGCAGTTTGGCTGGGGCTGGGTTTGAACCTGCACCCTTGGTATATGGGTCTGGCACCCTACTCACTGAGCCACAGGTGCTGCCATTATGTACTGTACTTTAACAGACCTTGCCATTCTTCAGGTTATCTGTTCTTTCTGTGGATTATTTATTTTGTTGTAGAAAAGCTTTTTAGTTTAATTAAGTCTCATTTGTCTATTTTTGGTTTTGTTTCATTTGCTTTTTATGTCTCAGTCATGAATTCTTTGCCTATGCCAATGTCAAAAAGTGTTTTTCCTAGGTTTTCGTCTAATACTTTTACAATTTCAGGTCTTACATTTTGAGTTAATTTTGTATAACAATTGAAAACTATGCATATAGCAAAGAACTAATATTAAGAATCTATAAGACACTCAAACAACTCAACTCAACAACAGCAAAAAACCTAAATAACACCATTAAAAAGTGAGCAGAGCATCTATCACTGGGCAAGAGACATGTACGGAACCTTCTCTGAGGAAGACAGACATGTGGCCAATGAAAAAATGAAAAAATGCTCATTGTCCCAAATCCTCAGAGAAATGCAAATCACATCTACCCTGAGATATCATCTAACTCCAGTGACAATAGCCTACATCACAAAGTCCCAAAGTTGCAGGTATTTGTGTAGATGTGTGGAGAGGAGAGAACACTTTTCCACTGTTGATGGGACTGCAAACTAATATAGCATCTTTGGAAAGAAGTATGGGAAATCCTCAAAGAACTCAAAATAGACCTTCCATTTGATCCCACAATCCTATTACTAGGCATCTACCTAGAAGAAATAAAGAATCATATTACTATAAGGACATTTGCAGTAGGTTGTTTATCACAGATCCAATCTACAATCACCAAGATATGGAAACAACCTGAATGCCCATCAATATAGCATTAGATTAACAAACTGTGATATATGTATACCATGGAATATTATTAAGCCATAAGAAAAGATGGATACTTTACATCTTTTGTATTAACCTGGATGGAGTTGAATCACATTCTCCTTAGTAAAGTATCACAAGAATGGAAAAGAAAGTGTCCAGTGAAGCCAGTAAATGGTCTAATACATGCCCATATGAGAGAAAAACTCAGTTCAATTCAAATTAGGGCGAGGGGGAAAGAGGGAGGAGGATTGGTGTACTCCCACTTAATGGGCACAATGTAAGCGTATGTGGCACACCTATTGGGTGCAGAACACAACTACAAGAGGAAACCTACCTAACAAATGCAAACATTGTAGCCTAGTTGTTTATACCCTCACATTAATTTGAAATTTTTAAAAATGGGCAAAGAGCATAAACAGACATTTTTCCAAAGAATACATACAAATGGTCAAAAAGTATATGAAAAACTGCGTAATATCACTAATCATCAGAGTAATACAAATTAAAATGACAATCAGATACCATCTCATACCAGTCAGAACAACTATTACTAAAAAGTCAAAAAGTAACAGATATTGGCAAGGAAGTGGCAAAAAGGAAACTCTTAAGCACTGTTGGGGGTTAGGTCCCTTAAGCTTAGGTTAAATTAATTCAACCTCTATGGAAAATAGTATGGAGCTTTTTCAAAGAACTAAAAATGAAGCTATCATTTGATCCAATAATCCCACTACTAGGTATCTACCCAAAAGAAAATAAATCATTATGTCCAAGATATACCTGCACTTGTACATTTATCACAGTACTATTAAGAATTGCAAAGATATGGAATCAACCTAAATATCCATCAGTGGATGATTAGATAAAGAAAATGTGGTGTATACACACACATACACACACACACACAGAGAATACTACTCAGTCATACAAAAGAATAAAATCATGTCTTTTGCAGCAGCATGGAAGGAACTGGAGGCCATTATCTTAAGTGAAATAACTCAGAAATGATAAGTCAAATACCATATATTCTCAATTATAAGTGGGAACTAAATAATGAGTACACATGGACATAGAGGTGTAATAATAAAGACCTTGGAGACTTGAAAGAATGAGAGGGTAGGAGAAGGATGAGGGATGAGTAACTTAATGGGTACAATGTACACTATTCAAGTGATGGCTAGCTACACTAAAGCTTAGACTTAACCACTACATAATATATCCCTGTAACAAAACTGCACTTTTACCCCCAATCTATAAAAATTAAAAATAAAAATAAAAATAAAAAGCTTTCCCTATCTCAAGATTAGAAAATTCTTCATCTATGTTTTCTTTTAGCACCATTATAGTTTTAATTTTTACATTTAAATATTTGTTCCATATGGGTTTCATTTTGTTGTGCAGTGCATTGTTCCAACTTTAATTTTCTTCTCAAGAGCTATCCAATGTTCCTACATAATTATTGAATAGTTCACCTTTTACTCATTTATTTATAATGTCCTCCTTTATCAAATACTAAATGCTTAGACATTTTGGGATCTACTTATAGAATCTTCTATTCTGTTGTGTAATAGTGAAGAGTGCCAGCTTTGAAGTTTGGTTTTTATGCAACTCTGCCATTTACAGTTTCCTCATCTGTAAAATGGGGATAATAGTGCCCATCTCATAGGATTGTGATTACTAGATAAGTTCTTTACATGAAATTGCTAGAAAATTCCCTGGCATATAGTACTTTGTACCTTTATAATATTTATTATTTTTAAATTTTTATTATGGTTTTATCACTTTTTATGGTACATTATCACATCATCATCATCTATATATATTAATATTTTTGTCACCTGTTATAGAGTACTCTTAAGCAACTTGAATAATTTACAAATGGCCTATAACAAATCTACTTGTCCCATATTTTACCCAAATTAGGCATCTTAACTCTAGGCAGTTAGGAAGGGAAAGGAGAGAAGAGGAGAGGAAAATAAAAACATCACTATTTACAGATGGCCTGATTGTCTACACAGGAAATCCCAAATAATACACACCCACACACACACACATACACACTTTCTCTCTCTCTCTTTCTCTCTCTCTCCTAGAACTAATACATGAATTTAGCAAAGTTGCAGAATACAATTTCAATACCCCAAAATCAATTGCATTTCTGTATACTAGTAATGAACAACATTATTTTTAATAACTCCATAAAAAATTAAATACTTAGGTAAAAATCTAATAAAACATTTATAGGATCTTTATGTTTATAACTACAAAATGTTTATGAAAAGACCTAAATAAATGGAAAGGCAACCCATGTCCATAGATGGGAACACTTAACCTATCAGAGATATCAGTTCTCCCTAAGTTGATCTACAAACTTAATGCAATTTCCAAAAAAACTCCACAGGATTTTTTTATGTAGATGCAGACATGATGACTCTAAAATTTATATGGAAAGGCAAAGGAACAAGAATAGCTAAACAGTGTTGAAAAGCTTAATAAAGTTGGAAGAATCACATTACTGTACCTGATCTTAAGACTTACTATGTAGCTAGAGTATTCAAGACAGTATGGTATTGGAAAAGACATAGCTATATAGACCAAGAGAGCAGAATAGAAAATGTAGGAATGGACCCATACAAATATTGATCAAAACCTCATACCTACACTGGGCATGGTGGCTCATGCTGGGAACATTGCTTGAGGTCAGAAGTTGGAGGTTGCAGTGAGCTATTCTGATGCCATTGCATATTAGTCCTGGAGTGAGACTCTTGTCTCAAAAAAAATTAAAAATAAACCTCACACTTTATACAAAAATTAATTCAAAATGGATCATATATCTAAAAGTAAATCATTAAAATGTAAGATTTTTAGAAGAAAACAGGGGAAAATCTGGAACTCTGATATATTGTTGGTGGGAATACAAAATGGTACAGTCACCCTGGAACACAGGCAGTTTCTTATAAACTTAAGCAAACATTTACTGTATAACCCACCAATCCCAATCCTAAATATTTACCCTAGAGAATTGAAGAACATATGTTTACATTAAACCTGCACATAAAAGTTTAGATAGGCTCCATTCATAATTGCCAAACACAGAAACAATCCAAATATCCATCAAGGAGTGAATGAATAAACAAACTGTGGTATACTCATCTAATGGGATACTACTCAGCAATAAATAAGAATAGACATGAAACAACTCAGATATATCTCAAAGGGATTATGCTGAGTAAAAGAAGATTATTCCCCAAAGGTTATATACTATATGATTGTACTTCTATGAATGTTTTTAAAAGACAAAACTATAGTGTTAGAGAACAGATCCAGATATAGGAGTTGGGGGGGGGAACAAGTTCAAAGCAATAGCAGATGAAGTGATTTAGGATTTTGGAACTTCTGTAATCCTGATTGGGGTGGTGGTTACACAAATCTATGCCTATGTTAAAATTCATGGAACTATACTTAAAAAATCAAATTTACTGTGTATCAAGTTAAAAATATAAAAAATTATGCGAGAATCAGAATGATCTCTGCTATGTCTGGTGGTTCAATACACAGCTACAACTTTGTCTAACCATTTCTTATCCTTATAATTTCTTCTGGGTAGTCTAAGCTCAGGTAAATCTCTGTGCCCAAACATGTGTTCTGAAAGATGCATCAGTCAGAATCTTTTCAGTTGCAAATAACAACAAAGCCAACACACAGTGGATCAACCCAGAAGCCCATTCTATTTTATTTCTTATAAGTTCAGACATAGAGAGATTTCAGGGCAATAATTCAGTAGCCCAGAGACATCATTAAGGATCCAGTTTCCCTCTATCCTATTCTATTATGTTTAGCCTTTTAGTCCTTTACCTTATGATTACAAGATGGTCATACCTACTCAGGCATCCCGTGATCAAACAACATCAAGAGGCTGGAAGAAAGAACATAACTTGATGTGTCCCTTATTAAGAGGAAGAGAAACTCCTTATGCCCCCAGTGTATATCACCTCTTATTGGCCAGAAATTGTGTCTTATATCAATACCTAAACCAATAATTTGGCAATAGAAACACAATTACCATGAATAGTTATCTCAGACCAGTGTTGCTCATAGTGTGATCTCTGGACTGGTGCTAGTCTACAAACTATTGATTACCATACTACAACAAGTTGAGTACAGAAATTGAGAATAAATATTTAGAAACATTTGTAACAAGTTGACTTTTATAACAAGTTGAATCTAATACAAATTTGGGTATTGAATTTTATAAGTCTTCATTTGAAAATCTCAGCTCCCTAGATGCACAAGGATGCCCTATATGAGAACAAAAATTAGGGCTCTATGAGGGAGCAAGAAAGTGAAGGATGACCATTGGGCAGGGCATCAACAATGTGGACCATGCAGAAAATGGTGGGTATAATGTTTTTCCTAGAAACCCTGGAAAATTCCAGATGAAGAGAATTTGGGTCCAATACTGTAGAACAGACAGACTCTCCTTTGGCTTTACTTGCACACTCACCTGTACTCCTACCACTCTCAGGGTATAGAGTCCCAGGCAGTCAGGTGGAGTTGTGTCTCTCTAAGAAGTCATACCTCAAAGCCTGTCTCCCAGCTAGCCCAACATGAGCTGCATTTTTTCTGATATCAGAGCTTCTCCTTAGAAAGCTGTGATTGGTCTTATATCTCCCCATCTTGCTCACAACAACAGCAAAAATATTTACTAGCCATCCCAAATCAGGCACATAAAGTCAGCTGGCCATGGTAACTGATTCTGTGGCCTGTGGTAGCTGCTTTCAAACATTTTTTAGCTTGATTCCCCGAATAAGAAGCATACTGTTTTTGCCAACACAATTCAGCACATGTGCCCATGTGTGTAAAAACCCACAAACTCACACACAGTCTGAATCCAGTGTTATACAAAACAGTATTTAACCCTATGAGAATGCTCTCCATGAAAAAAAATTATAGTTCTTTCTTTTTCATTTTTTTCTATTCATTTTGTCAAATGTCGATATCACCCACTAAATTAATTTCACGGCCCATTAATGCCTTACAACCAGCAATTTGGAAAAAAAAACTGCTCTAAGAGGTATGATATAATTCCCAATTCTAGAGGACTTTAGAGCAGCCACCAGTAGGTCTGTGTGGGATATGGTAGCTCTGTGTCAGCTTCACTTTAGCCCCAATCCAGGACAAGGCTTCTTACAACTTTGTCTTTTTCCTCATAAGCTTCTCATACCTCCGGGCTCTGGCCTCCTAAATCAGCTACCTTAGCAGTGAGTGAGAAGGCTGGAGGCCCTCTGGGTTGTGTGTGCCTGGAGCCTGAGTTGCCCTAGCAACACGTGGCTGTAATTGACTTCTGCAGTTGCCTGCTCCAGCCTAGCTTGCTTCTCTGCACTACCAGCTGTGCCCCCCTTTTCTCCTGCCTATCATAATTTCTCCATCCTCATTACATAGACAGATGTCTCCTTGTTCCTCCCCTTCCTGCTGGATGATCATATTCTTGGCACACACATCACTGGAACTCTCCACATTGCCAAATCTTTACCCTGACATGATTAAACACAGATATGAATGATTTGCATTTATTTCAGATCACAAACAATCTCTAATGCTGGCCAATTTAACTGAGGTATCACAAACTCAAATACCAGCAGGGGCTAAGCAGGTCACACAAAAGCCTAGATAGGGACTGTACTCCTTATTTAATGAAGCAATAGCTACTCCATCCAGCTGATTTTTCCGTAATAGAAATGTACATCCCACATGGCCAGAACTTTTCCAGAGAAGCCCTATGATTTGGGTTTTTATATGTACTCTACTAATTTTTTATGCTGACAATTTAAGAAATATTTTTGAAAAAATAAATGTTCTTGAGATACAGTCCTGCTATTTTTTCCAGGCTACAGTGCCATGGCATCATCATAGCTCACAGCAACATCAGACTCCTGTGTTCAAGAGGTCCTCCTGCCTCAGCCTCACAAGTAGCTGGGACTACAGGAACCCACTACAACAACCAGCTAATTTTTCTATTTTTGGTGGAGGTGGAGTCTCACTCTTGCTCAGGCTGGTCTCAAACGTGTGAGCAAACATTTGATCTGCCTTGGCCTCCCAGAGTGCATGAGCCACCATGCCCAGCCATTTAAAAAAAATCCTTGTGGGCCAAATCAAACACATCTGTGGATTGGATCTGTTCAGCAGGCTACCAGTTTGCAGGCTACCAGTTCGCAAGCTCTGTTTTAAGTTCTTTTGTATCCTCTGCCTTATATTTGCCATCTGCCCTCTAGGGTCAACAAAAATAAAAACAACTGGGCTTAAATTAGCTGTAAATTTCTCTCCTTCCCAGATATCCACAGCAATTAGGCAAGACTCTTAAGATGTATTCATGGGGCAAAACTAGTTGGTTCCACTGTCTCTATGGGACACTGGAACACCCAGTTCTATCTATTATTACATTCCATTTCATTCTGGTAGTGCAGTTAAAATGTAAGGCTAGCCACTGAAGAAAGCCCTGACCTCTTGAGGGAGCCCCTTCCCTTGGTTCTTCCCTTTGAACACAACCATTGGTTAGGTGACATCTTCTATTCTCATATTCTCACTTGTTCATGAAATAGAAACTTCTACCCTTTCAGAAGTGTTGTGAAGAGAGCTTTCTAGCAGTTCCCCTCTCCAGTTCCTCCCCACAATGATTTGATTGGTGAGACTCCAAGATGTAACTGAATGCTTAGGCTCAGCCCCTACTGTACTCGATGCTCTCTCTTTTTCAGAGCTCCCTGTTCATAGCACACCTGTGTTCTCCTTTCTTCCCCTTCATGTGGGTGTACCACAAAGGTGGGGAGACTTGCAGGGGGATGAGCACCCTTTCTGTGATTGGTGGGGTGAAGATTTCCTGTACAACCATCTATCCCCTTAGGAAGATGCTTGAGATGAATGAGTTAGAAATCTAATTCAGGCTGCAGTCTCCAAACCAGTTTTGTCAACAATACATTGCAATATTAAGACCCCTCTTTGACTACAGTGTCTATTTCTCAATTAGTTAAGAATTCATAGAAGACAATGGTGTGATTTTATGACCCTTAAAGAGATTTCATGGTGAATGGATGGGAAAACCTAGAGAAATGGATTCAAGGATCGGCATTTGAGGGAGGAAATTCTCTGTGTGTAAGTGTGGTGGCTGGTATGCACAAGTATTCCAGCTGTTTTTTTTTTTCCCTAAGGGGCAGGCCTCAGAAAGAACTGGCCATGTATATCACTGACTTTCAGAGTTTGCAGCAGTTTCTATGATGATTGTGGTCTGCAGGCACATAACTGCTTTTAATAGACAGCAGCCTTAGAAAGGATTTTGACCTCACAACTGTGGCTGATGACTAAAAGCAGGCAAGTCTATGCAGACCCTAAGTAAGAACAGACCGTGCAGGGTTTTTTGGCTGAGGCATGGATTAGAATATCAGGAAAAGAATACCTTAGGCTTGGTTAAAGTTTGAGAAGGCTGAAGAATGGTTGTTCCCTTTTCCCTATTTCTCAGCCAGGATTATAGGCCAGGACTTGAAACTGCAAAAGTAGCCAAATTCCATGTAGTGAACTCCAAAATACTAAAGAATGAGATTGTATCTTCTACATTTTAGTTGGTGGCATTCTGTCAGTGTTTTTCTTCTATCTTGTTTTGAATTCCATCCCATTCTATAGGCAAGCAAAAAACTATGAAGGAGTTGCTTTTGTGAATTTTCATGACACAGTCACAGACTCCTAGACTGACCCCCCCAAACTCATGCTCCACCTCCCCATGGTTTCTGGATTTACATGAATCATGACCATCACTTTGAATTTTAGACTCAGGTTAACCTAGGAAGGCAGGTGATTTTTATCAAGGTACAGCTAGAGCAGGGGTCCTCAAACTTTTTTACAGAGGGACAGTTCACTGTCCCTCAGACCATTGGAGGGCCGGACTATAGTTAAAACAAACAAACAACAACAACAAAAACAAAAAAAAACTACAAACAAATTCCTATGCACACTGCATATCTTATTTTGAAGGAAAAAAAAAACAGGAACAAATACAATATTTAAAATGAAGAACAAATGAAGTTAAATCAACACATTTTCTAGTATTTCAATTGGAACTATGTGTCTGCTTTTGGCTAATGAGATGGTCAATGTTCAGTTCCATATTTGTCACTGCTAGTCATAACAAGTGATGCAAGTGTGCATCAGTTAGTCTAGATCTGGTTGGAGATTTCAGATGTTTCATTCTGGAAAAAGTCTGTTCACAGATATAAGTGCTGTCAAAGATGGTTGCCATTTTGAGTGCATGGTTCCTAAGATTAGGATATGTCTCAGAGGGGAGAGACACATAGAAATTAGGAAGGCTGCTTGACTTGAATGTGTCTTTCAAAGAGTCACAATTCTGCAGTTCAGCCAGTTCCATTTGGTAAATTGTATCCACATTTTTAATGTCAGTAGAAAATGGGTTACGGAAAAGCTGTATGCCCTGTTCATGGAGATGAAGCTCTTTAAATCTAAATTGGAACTCCTTTTGCAACTTTTCCAGTGAATCCACACATGTTTTGTTTGGAAATGTAACCAATGGTTTTTCCGCTAACAGATTTTGAGTTGTGGGGAGATGGCAGAAATTTTCCTCCTTTACTTGTTTGATGAGGAGGCCTAATTTTACTTCAAATGCTTTCACATGTGATTGCATATCACAGATGAGTTTCCCCTTTCCTTGAAGTTGCACATTGAAACTGTTGAGTAGCTCTTTTACATCTGTCAGAGAGGCAAGGTGCCATTTCCATTCTGCATCATTGAGCTTTGGTACTTCTTTGTTTTTTGAAAGCAGAAAAGCTGTCTGTGGAATTAAGTCATAGAAATGTTTCAAAACTCTCCCTCGACTCAGCCAATGGACTTCTGTGTGGTACAGAACATCTTCATAGGCAACATTTAGCTTAGACAGAAATTCCTGAAATTGCCTGTGGTTTAGTGCATTAGCTCTAATGAAGTTAACACAAGATACCACAATTTTCATGACAG
>CAUYTI010162547.1:0-31874 GCA_963575145.1 Galago senegalensis | reverse complement strand
GGGGAACACACATTTTTAATTGATTATTTTTACAACCCTACTAAGGTAAAATTAAGTACAATAAAACAGCACTACAAAGTGATTGGTTTTGATATCTAGTCACACTCATTAAGCCATCACCACAATTGAGATAGTAAGCAGATCTATCACCCCCAAAAGTTTCCTCTTGCTGTTTTGAAACTTATTTCTTCCTCTACTCTGACCCCAGGCATTTTCTAGAATTTCCTACAAATACTATAAAGCATGTATTATTGTGCAAGTCTTTTTAAAATTCAGCATAATGTTCCTCATATTCATCATGTTACTGCGTGTATCGGTAGTTTATTCTTTGTTATTGTGACGTAGTATTTTGTGGCATGAGTATACTATAGTCCACTTGTTCTTCTGTTCATGGACGTCTGAGGTTTCCAGTAGTTGGCTATTACAAATAGAGCTACATTTATCCATAAATATTTGTGTATATATATATATACACACTATACACTATACACTATATATATATATATATATATATATAGTTTAAAAAATAGCCAAGGATAGTTTATCTGGGCCATATGGAAAGTGTATATTTAAGTTTATAAGAAATTACCAAATGTTTTCCAATGTGGTTATGCCATTTTACAACCCATCAGATCAGCAATGTATAAGAGTTGCGGTTGCTCAACATCCCGGCCAACACTTTTCGCCATCCTTGAAGGTATGTGGTTGGACTGCCTTGTGGTTTCCGTTTGCATTTCCCTAATGACTAATGGTGTTGAGCATCTTCCTTATGTTTATTATCCACTCATGTTCCTTCTTTCGTAAAATATGTGTTCAAGTCTTTGACTCGTTTTTATTTGGGTTGTTCATCTTATTGTTGATCTGTAAGATTTCTTTCATCGTCTGGGCACAAGAGCAGGACTGCTGCTACTGAATTCCCTTCCTTGTCTTTCATTTGGGAGTGTTCTTATTTCTGAAAGATATTTTCATGGGAAATAGAGTTCTGGGTTGGGAGGCTCTTGCAATATAGTCCTTTAATGATGTGGTTCTGTTACCTTCTGGCCGTCTGGACTTCATAGTTTCTGCTGAGAAATTAATTGTTATTGAATCGGTATTTCCCTCTGTCTAATCTGTGCTTATTTTTCTACTGGTACTTTCAAGAAATTTTAATTATCTTTGGATTCACAAGTTTGTTTTTTATGTATCTGAAATGTTCTGGACCCAAGGATAAAATCATTCCAAGATGTGAGATGAAAGGAAGATGGAGCAATTCATGCAATTAAAGTGGCTTCTATTCCTAGGGTGGCACTTGTGGCTCAAGGAGTAGAGTGCCAGCTCCATATACCCAGAGGTGGGGGGTTCAAACCTGGCCCTGGCCAAAAACTTCAAAAAAAAAAAAAAAGGTGACTTTTATTCCACTTGCGTGAAGGTGGGGTGAAATTCCTGACTAGGGAGAAATCCACACATGGGCTATGGCAGACAGAGATTTAAAGGGTTAGGGCAGCCAGGCTTTACCTGGGCAGGTAGGTGGAACAAAGTTAGGGAGGTCTGGATTCGTCCCTTCACTATTTCCTGGGAGGGACACGCTTTCCAGGAAAGAGATCCTTCCTTCGTGGGTCAGTATCTTGATTCTATGACTTCCTAATTTATTATAAGGAGGAGGGTGATGGGTGTGGCATCTCTCAGGCTGCTTCCTGCAGGAAGAGGGGGCTGCCTGTAAAAAGAGAATGGGAGGGGGAAAGGGGGTGACGATGGGTTACAGGAATCCGTCTGGATTTTCAGTCTGAGTTGACTGGTATGCAGTAAGGTGAGGATATGAACAGTTTTCAGGTGACTGTCTGCTCAATAAATCAAGAGATGAGGCAAAGAAATGGTATCTGTAACTGAGAATGAGAAGGATTATAATTACTTAATTTATCATTAGTTGAGGTCAATGGGTTGGGGAGAAAGGCCAGAATCGACAGGAGGGGGGCCAGAAGGAAGAAGAAAATTGGGTTTCTTCAGGGAGAAAGTCTTCGAAGGTGCCCTGTAGCCACAGATTTTTTAGAGGCTTGAGGGAGGTCATTCCAACTTTGAATATGTGAGGGTAGCCAGGCATTGTGAGAAAAGTTATGGAGAAAAGGAAAAAATTGGGGAGGAATGTTAACATTTATTAGGAAGTGGATTCTCCAGGGATCCTGGTGAGTTTAAGGTGGCGGGGACGGGGTAGCGCCTGTGGCTCAAAAGGGTAGTGCACTGGCCCCATATGCCAGAGGTGGCGGGTTCAAACCCAGCCCAGCCCCAACTAAAAGAAATAATAAATAGATAAAGTTTCAAAAAAAATTAAAAAAAAAAAAGGTGCGAGGACAGTACTTGCGACTTCCAGTGATAGGTCTTCAGTGTTGGAAGTTTTTCTATAGGACACAGTTTTATTCGGATGGGTGAATCCAAACTGGGTGTCCACAGGTGAACAGCCATGGGGGTGCTATAAAGAACCAGGCGAGGGCCTGTCCAATGAAGGGATAAAATCTTGCAGGGCGGAGGGAGATTTGAGGAGGACTTGTTGCCCTGCCATTTGGTCTGTGACTTTCTCTGCTGAGGGTTGGGGTAAAAGCTGATTGATTGTTTTTCTAAGTTCATCTCTAGTTTCCTGGAGGACAGGAAAATAGTTTCCTATGATAGAGTCTGGGGGCAGCCAGGGCCTAGAATAATAGTTCTGCCATACGTTATTTCAAAATGGCTATGAAAGAAGGGTTTGGGAGGGGTGGAGCGAATGTGGAGTAGGGCGATGGGGAGGAGCTTAATCCAATGTTGTTGTGTTGGGTACCAATTCTGTGAGATGTTGTTTAAGGATGTTGTTCATTTGTTCTACTTTTCCTGATGATTGGGGTCTGTAAGGCACAGGTAGACATCACTGAATTCCTAGGGCTTGTGAGATTTGGGAGGTGATGTGGCTAATGAAAGCTGGGCCATTGTCACTCTGAATAGAGCTGGGGTGACTGAATCTAGGAATAATGTGGTGACCTTGACAGCAAATAACGGCAGTTTCCTTTGGAAGTGTACTCCTTTTGATAGAGGAGATGTGGGTGGTCATGAATCCCCTTTCTTGCCATATGGCTGCAGGGTAGACTTGTAAGGCTTTAGTGAGGGCTAAGAGTTCTGCTTGTTGTGAGGAAGTGCCTGGGAGCAGAATAACAGAGGCGATGATGTGGGAAGAAGACATGATAGCCAAATCTACCTCGGCAATGGAGTAGCAGTGGGCTTAAAAGAACTGCCATCAATAAACCAGGTGTCTTCAGGATTAGGTAAGGAAAAAGAGAAGTATTTGGAAAAGGGTGTAGTGTTATGACAGGATCTACAGGGAGGTCAGATTGAGAGAATGGAGGGGTTGGAGAGGAGCAGGATGGGTAGTGAGAGGTGGGAACCAGCAGGAATCCTCAGGGTTGCTTGCAATTTTGAAACAATATCTCCGCTCGGTGCCTGTAGCTCAAGGGGCTAGGGTGCCAGCCACCACACCGGAGCTGGTGGGTTTGAATACAGCCTGGGCCCGCCAAACAACAATGATGACAACGACAACCAAAAAAAAAAAAAAATAGCTGGGTGTTGTAGGGGGGTGCCTGTAGTCCCGGCTACCTGGGAGGCTGAGGCAAGAGAATCATTTAAGCCCAAGAGTTGGAGGTTGCTGTGAGCTGTGATCTGTGATGCCACAGCACTCTACCCAGGGCAACAGCTTGAGACTTTATTCCCCTCCCCCCCAACAAAGAAGAATATCTCTACCTAGTAGGGGAACATTATGTCAGGGAATAATAAGGAATGAATGTGAGAAAGAGTGTCCAGAAAGTGTGTCCCATAAAAGTGGAGTAACATGGGGGTGGAATATACCAATTATATCAATACCCATCATCAAGATCTCTGTCTGTTTTAAAGGATCTTTATAAGATGGCAGCGTGGAAATCATTGCTCCCATGTCTATTAAAAAAGAAATTGGCTTACCTTCCACTAGCAAAATCCCCTGGAGTTTAGACTTTGTAATTATCCAGGGCGCACTCTGATCTCCCCCGCAACCATGAATCTTCAATAGTTAGACCCAAAAGGTCAGGAAAGTCAGTCATGCTTTGGGTGCATCCATGAATGGGGTTCCTAGAAGAACCTGGGGAGAATTCAGCCCCATTCTGGGAGTGTCTGTGAACAAAATTCTCAGAAGAACTTGGGCAGTTAAACTTCCAAAGAGGGCCTCTGCAGGCTGGGCGCGGTTTGTGGGGAGGGTTTGGCTTTGGGCACAGTGTTGCCCAGTGATAGGGCGTGCTGCATTTAAAACACAGTCCCAGGGGAATTTCATCTTGTTAGAGCACCCTGGGGAGTTCTGAGAAACTGTCAGTTTTGTCTGATGGCAGAAGCCAATAACTAGAACTCTGAGAGCCACTGCCTTTTAAGAGCGTACTTGCAATTATTAAAAACTTTAAAAGCTAGGTTAATAAGATCTCGTTGAGAGGTTTGAAGGCCCTGGGGGGATTTGGGGAGATTTTTCCAGATGTCAGGTACAGACTGAGAGATAAATTGTGTGTTAACATGAGTCTGCTCTCCTTGCTCTCCTGGGATAGGGTAGTGTATCACCGGAGAGCTTTGTTAAGATGAGCTAAAAACTGGGCAGGATTTTCATCCCATTTTGGGGTAATTTCTCTTAACTTATCATAATTGACAGCCTTATGGGCTGCTTTATTTATTATTTTATTATTTTTTTTTCTTTGAGACAGAGCCTCAAGCTGTCCCCCTGGGTAGAGTGCCATGGCATCACAGCTCACAGTAACCTCCAACTTCTGGGCTCAAGTGAGTCTCCTGCCTCAGCCTCCCAAGTAGCTGGGACCACAGGTGCCCTCCGCAACGCCCGGCTAATTTTTGGTTACAGCCGTCATTGTTTGGCGGGCCTGGGCTGGATTCGAAACTGCCACCTTAGGTGTATGTGGCTGGTGCCTTAGCTGCTTGAGCCACAGGCACCGAACCTGGGCTGCTTTTTTTAGTCCCTCTAAGAGACTCTGGACTGTGTGGTTATGGAGGCGGAGCCTAGCAGCATCAGTTTGGTAATTCCAATTGGGGTCCTCCAGGGAACAGCCCTAGGGCCCTCTGGCAGGCTTTGATCTTTTCTGCCTAGGTCTTCAGCATAAATTTGGGCTTGAGTCCAGACTTGCTCTCTTTCCTCCGAGGTTAGAGTGGAGGTGAGGATGACATATAAATCATGCCAGGGGGTGGTTGGAGGTTGCTATGAGTTGTGATGCCATAGCACTCTACCCAGGGGGACAGCTTGAGGCTCTGTCTCAAAAAAAAAAAAAAAAAAAAAAAGAAAATTCATGCCAGGTTAAATTGTATGATTGAGTTAGATATCTAAATTCTTGGGAGTATTTTGTGGGATCTGTAGAGAATGAAGCTAATCTTTGACTTATGTGGGAGAGGTCTGAAAGGGAATGGGACATGAATCCTGACAATGCCTTCCTTTCCTGCAACCTCTCAGAGGAGGTATAGAGGTTGTGGTACTTTGGAAGTGGGAGGTCCAAGGGTGTGGCCAGACCTAGTATGGGGTGGGGAAACTCAGTCTGGCATGTTTTTCCATCCCAGATTTGCCATTATTTTTCTCTTACCACGTATTGGGGAATTAGAGCCAGGGTGGTGAGTGGAAGTTTGCTGATAGGGAGGAAGTTGTGGGGGAGGGGTTATCTACTGGGTCGAATGAAGATAATGGATAGTCAGATGAGTCAGAAAAATTTAGAGGTACTTGCACAAGGAGAATTTGAGAGGGTTTACAGGATGAACACAAGGAAGGAATGTCCCGGAGTGTGAGAAAGGCGTGAATGGAGGGGATGTCCAACCATTTGCCTAGTTTGTGACAGTACTTTTTGAGATCAGTGAGAACTGAGACATTGAAGATGCCATGTTTAGGCCTACGTGAACCATTGCCAAGTTTGTACGTAAGCTTTTCATTGTCAGCCTCTGAAGAATGCAAACATTTTCTGTTTTTGTCAGAAATCAACTATGTTATATTCAGACCACAAATTCCATTCTACCTTCTGTGGTTCTATCAATTTTCAGTACACACATAAATGCATACCTTTCTACTTCACTTTGGACATTCTTGCAATAATCAGCAGGAACTCACTGATTTGCCTAGTCAATTTCTCAGCTTAGGATTCTTTTCCCTTCCACACCCTGATTTACTCAATTCCAGTGTAATACCTAATAAAAGAAGGAAAAAGTGTTTTGTTTTTTTGATGTTAGCTTGCTAAGAAATACTTTTTGTAATTCACTTCTGACCCTAACCAGATCCAAAGCTTTCCCTAGAGTTTTCTTCCAAGTTTGAGCATCATTTTCCAGCAAAACTTGGGCTTAGCCTGCTGGATCATTTTCTTACTTTTTATTTTGTCTTTTTTACTCATACGCTTTTTTTTCTTATTTCAAAGTAAAATGGTTGCAGGGGTGCAAATGCTTTGGGATCACTTCTGCAATGCTGGAGTCACGTTACACGTGTGCTCATCACCCAGAGGGTGTTCACTGTACCTTTAGCTCGGTTTTCACCGCTCCCCTCCCTCCCTCCTCCTCCCCTGGCTTGATATCCACTGAGTTTTACTCCCCTCTGTGCAAATGTGTGCTCATCAGTTAGTTCCAGTTTAATAGTGAGTAAGTGTGGTGTTTGTTTTTCCATTCTTTAGCTACTTCACTTAGGAGAATGGTCTCTAGTTCCATCCAAATTTTTGCCAAAGCCATTAAGCCATCCTTCTTCATGGCTGGGCAGGATTCCATGGTGTACACATACATTTTGTTGGTCCACAGGTGAATTAATGGGCACTTGGGTTGATTCCACATCTTTGAGAATGTAAGTTGTGCTACAGTAAACATTTCATTCACACTTCTTCAATCTCACCAATTTGCTCAGACCTCGGGTACAGAATTACATTTAAACCACATAGCACTAATCATAGACACAAAGTCCTGCTCACCTCTCTAATGTAGATGGCAGAGCCTCAAATGCAGCGTCTGATGCATCTGTCAAGAGAACAGGTAGGAAATAGGGGAGTTTGGGGCCATTTTTGCTGAAAATATGCTGATGAAATGACCAGGAGATCACTGGATTCCTTTACAGTCTCTTACCCACTCCCTTAACAGATATTCTCTCCCTGATAGTTCTCTTCTGACCCCCTAACAGGGACTCAGCATTGCCTTATTCTCATCAAAGCTTTTTACTATTTTGTATTCAAATCAGACAATCACATTTTCATTTCAAAAATAGGCTAAAAATTAAATTATTGATTAAATGCTTAATGCATATGATGGTTTTGTTAAAATAAACTGCCATAGACTTTACTCTTTCATAGCTGTGTGAACAGAGATCACAGTTCTTCAGTATTCACACTGGCGTTCCCGTTTTACTACTTTATAATTAAACATTATGCACTAAATCTACGGTGCTGAGGCAGTATCATTTTAAAATTGCTCCTCGGAGAGGAAAAAGTGATTCTGCATTTTGTTCTCATCTGAGCTTTTGCTTCAGGCAGCTGCTCTGGGTCCCATTGCCAGGCACTGAAAGAGTCTGAAAGGAAGATGAGCTCTGCCTTTGTTACCCTGTGAAAAAAATCCTGATAGTTTTGACATCTCAGAATATATTAAGATGAAAATTTCAGTGCATATTATGAAAACTGCTAAGCCTGTAGAACGTCTTCAGGGAATATCTTGCAAGAGAGGCTTATGCTGTCATTTGTTTTATGCTTATTAGATGGCTCAGAGGAATCACATTTGCAAAGGACTTTTGAAATTTATAGGAATACATGGCCAAAGAATTTTTTGGGGAAAATTCAGTCAACAGTTATTCCCTAGTATCCTCTCCCAGGTTCTCTTTATATGAGCTCTGGGAGAGGTGCCCAAGAAATATCCAACAGCATATAGACCTTCAAGGAGCTGTGGGATCTTTGAGGATCACAGACAATGTGGGGGGGAGCGGAGTGGAACTAAGGGCCATTCAGAGCCAGAGCAGGTCCCTAGCCAGAGCTGCCGGGACCGGCAGGAGCACCGGCAAAGGCGTTGGAATGCGGAGATGTGACCACACACAGTAAAACAGGGGCAGGGGACACACACTCTCGACATTTATGTGCTATTTCTAAAGTCTTGAAAACCCTGGGAAATATTAACCTGACAGAAAAATACACCTTCAGTGCAACACAACTTCAAGAAGAAAAAACAGTTATCTCGAGATACTAGGAGATGTGCCCACATTCACTTTGCCTAGTTTTTCGTTGGGGCTGGGAAAGTGGCCTGATGTTTCCCGTTGGCTGCTTCCAGGCACTGTGCTGGAGCCCTGTCTCATTAGGGACAAGTGATTCTGAGGCTGAGACCTAACAAAGTCCATAGTTGTGGGGAGGGTCCTGGGCAGGTGCATCATGGAGGTGGGTACTGAAGAATTGTCCCCAGAGACAGTTCCAAGCAAGCAAGGAAAGCAAATGACAGTGTGGGAAGGGAATTTATTACGGCTGAAAACACACGGGGTAGGTATTATGCGATGGTTTAAAATATTTACAACCATTAAAGAGTTTCCATCACCAGTGAAGAAATGAGCATCACAGGCACCAAGTATTACTGTCATTTTAAAGAACCTAGTGAGCCTTCCTTACCTCTACATCACCAATTCTCTAGTCGTATAATATAAAAATTATTACCTTTAGAAGATAAACATATAGGAACAGAAACCCTTTGCAGAATACAAAAGAAGTGAATTGTTGGTAAATGTAAATTTTAGCCACTGAGCTGCTGAACTGCTGTGTTGAAAGAACCCGCACCAAACCCTGGCATGCTTAGGAAGCGGCACACACAGAGCCCATCAGGCCGTCCCAAACCTATTCACGGCACCACAATTTAGGCTCGTGATTTTTAGTGTTCCAAGGTAAAAACATTAGTTGCCTCCAGCCCTACCCTTTTGAGCCACCGTGTGCACACAGACGTCGGTGAGGTCTGACAGTTGAGTCCGTGAACTTGCCATCATGCCCTATGTGACAACGCTGTACCAGCACTGAGGTCTCACAGTCTTGGTGTGTCAGAGTCTCACAGCTGTGTCCGCTTTGCCATGCAGTGGTGCCTCGGAGTGGCATCCTTTACCGTTTTTGCGTGCTTTTGTGTGTCATTGTGAGAATGCCGGAGCTTGAATTAGAGCAAAAAATAAACATTAAACTTCTTGCTAAACCTGGCAAGAGTGGAAGCAAAATTAGGGATATGTTAGTCCCAAGTTTATGGGAATAATGCCATGAAGAAAATGGCAGTGTCCAAATGGATGAAATGTTTCTCTGAGGGGGGAGAAAGCATCACTGAGGAAGAGAGGTCAGGGCGGCCAGTGACAGGCAAAAATTCACCACAAAATCCTCGGCTGACTGTGAGGAGCATCACAGAACAAGTGAACATCTGTAGAGAAACAGGGAAATCCTAACAGAATCTTGGCCTGAGAAAGGGGTGTGCACAAATGCACCCGAGGGGGCTTCAGAGGGGCACTGCCTGGGGGTCACCAGGAAACAAACGGCTGTGGGAACAGCTCCCTACCCACCTGATCTGGCCCCAGTGACTAAAGGAAATATTTAAAGGAAGACATTTTGATGACACTCAGGACATTAAGGGTAATATAATGACAGCTCTGATGGCCATTCCAGAAAGAGTTCCAAAATCACTTTGAAGGGTGGACTAGGTGCTGGTGTCACTGCACAGCTTCCCCAGGGCAGTATATTGAGGGTGACCATAGTGATATTCAGCAATGGGGTATGCAGCAATATAATTTTTTGAGACAGAGTCTCACTATGTCTCCCTCAGTAGAGTGCTGTGGCATCACAGCTCACAGCAACCTCAAACTCTTGGGCTTAAGTAATTCTTTTGCCTCAGCCTCCCAAGTAGCTGAGACTATAGGCGTCTGCCATAACGCCTGGCCATTTTTTTGTTGTCGTTGTCATCGTTGTTGTTTAGCTGGCTGCAGGCCGGGTTCAAACCCACCAGCCTCGGTATATGTGGCCAGTGCCCTAACCAGGGCTACAGCACTGCCCTGTAGCACTTTTTTTAGGATGAGTTTGTGAACTTAATGGTCAGACCTCTTAAAAAAGAAGGAAATCCTATCATACAACACAACACGGATAACCCGGAGGATGTTAGGTTAAGTGAAATAAGCCAATCACAAAAGGAAAAACACTGCATGAAAGTTCCACTTACATGGGGTCCCTGAAAAGATTCGTAGAAACAGAGAGGAGAACGATGGGGGATGAGAGTTGTTGGCCAGCATACACTTTCCATTGTGCAGGGTGAATAAGCTCCAGCGACCCTCTGCACAACACTGTGACTGTCACTAACAATACTGTATTGTGCACTCGGAATTTGTCGAGAGGGTAGATCTGATGACAAGTATTTTTACCACAGTAAAAATCACTACACGTGCGAATAGACTTCATGGGTACGCAATGTAATTTGTCATGGTTTTTCCCTAAGGACAGAATTTATTAGTATTTTTATGGAAGATATTTACATCTAAGTCCATAAGTTAAGTTGGTCTGTAATTGTTTTGTATAAATAATCTTTTTATATTTGTTTGGTTCCAGGTCTATTAAGTGAATTGATTAATTTTCTTACTTTTCCTTATTTTTGATGTTCAGAAAAGCTTGCCTATAAGTCATCTGATTGTTGGACTTTTTTTTGCAGGCAAATATGACTAAGGATTACTAAGGTCAATGTTATTGGCTTATCTGGGTATATTTTTTTCTTTTTGAAATAATTTTAATAATACTTCCTAAATATATACCTTTTTGAGGTTGGCACCATAATCTTCTTTTACAGATGACAAAATTGAGCCTTAAAAACACTGTCACATGTATTCTATGAAGAATAGAGTGGTGTTTCCTTAAAGAATTACAAATAGACTTTATTTATTTATTTATTTTTTTAGAGACAGAGTCTCACTTTGTTGCCCTTGGTAGAGTGCTGTGGCTTCACACAGATCACAGCAACCTCCAACTCCTGGGTGTAAGCTATTCTCTTGCCTCAGCCTCCCAAGTAGCTGGGACTACAGGCGTCCACCACAACACCTAGCTATTTTTTTGTTGCAGTTTGGCTGGGGCCAGGTTTGAACCCACCACCCTCAGTATATGGGGTCAATGCCATACTCACTGAGCCACAGGCGCCGCCCTACAAATAGACTTTTATCATAGGATCCAGTAATTCTGCTTCTGGGTATATACCCAGAATTGAAAGCAGGGACTCTAAACAGACATTGGTGCCCTCATATTCAAAATAGAAGCAAGCCCTGTGCCCATCAAGGTGTGAATGGATAATTAAAACATGGTGCGCACAAGTAATAGAATGTTAATTTGGCCTTAAAAAGGAAGGAAATTCTGACACTTGCTACAAGATGGATGAACCTTGACGACTTCATGCTAAGTGAAATAAACCAGGCACAAAAGGACGATTCCGCTTATACCTGGAGGGGTCAATTCACAGAGACAGAAGTGGAACTGTGGTTGCTGGGGCCCAGGACAGAGCCAGTGTAGCCTTACTGTCTAACGGCTACAGAGTTTCTGTTTTACAAAATGAAAAGAGTTCTGGAGATGGATGTAGAGATGGTTGCATAACATCATAAATATATTTAACTTCACAGAACTGTACATTCAAAAATGGTTAAAATGGCATATTTTATGTTATCTATATTTTGCCACAATTAAAAAAAAAAGAACAGTGCTAGATTAATAGGCCAATTAAACTAGGACTTGGAGCACCAAAAATAGGTTTTGGATAAAAATCTGGTATTTCAGTAAAAGCATTAGAGGAAAACTGTGATCATCAGAGGACTTTGTTGCTTGTTTTTAAAGATGTAGATTGTTTTCATTTTGAATCATTTGGCAGGAGGGAAGGGGTATCATATGCTTTTCTATGCCCTTCGGGCCTCTTAAGGTTGCCAGATTTAGCAAATAAAAAACACAGGATGCCGTGAAATATTTAGGAATACTTAAAAACACATCCATTGCGTTTATCTGAAATTCAGATTTGACTGGCAGTCTTGTGTTTTATCTGGCAACCTGTCTAAGGGCTTGAACCCAGTGGTGCTGAGAGGCGTTAGGAGGGTCTCAGGCCCCCCAGTGAGGATTGGAGCTGGCAGGTGCCTGCAGTCTTCACTGTCATGGGGCGAAAGCTAACCCAGGTTGCTCTCCTCTGTGAGACAAGTGGGTTTTCCCTTGAGGGGATCCTTTAGGAGAGGCTCTGTGGTCATGGTAATCAGGAAACGCCCCAAGTCTGTTTTAGCTTTGTTATGGGGAAGCAGTGGGGGGGGGGGGGTTGGAGGCTGAAGTCCAAGGCAACTCTGCAGTTGGCCAGTTGGCTGGGGTTGGGGACTCTGTCCTGGTTTTAGTCACTCCCTCATCCAAAATGGTGGACCAAGATCTGGAACGCTGGAACCCTCATTTCCCACTACAGCTGGTTTCCACAGAAGCACAGACAGAAAAGTCACCTGCGGCACAGTGAGAACATCTACCCAGGGCACATGAGACAGAGGAGAAATCTGCATGCCTTACAGTGCCGGTGAGAGAGGATACCGGAGAGGGGCGAGGTCCGGGAGAACAGGTCTTCTCAGGGGGACCACGAGGATGCACCTGCAGGGCCCTCTCCATGGTGACTCAGCTCTTGGGAGTTTATAGGCTTAACTTCCTGGAACCTGGAAATTTCCAAGTTCTGTGAAATCCTGTAGTTCTGTAGTGGCTGGAGTAGCGTCTCCTGCTTGATTCAAACTGGCCAGTGGGATGGGTACCTGTGGGGTGAAACTTTTTGACTGTCCATAAAAAGGAGCAGACCAAGCCAGTCGGGGAGCGCAGCCATTTGGAAATCTTCTATGCCGTAAGCTCCCGGCCGATGAATAAAGCCCTTCCTCTTATAACCATGGTGTTTGAGTGCTCTTTCTCTCCCTTGGGCCTCGTCTTCCTACAACACCAGGAGCCACAGAACAACCAGCACTGCCACACCTGGAGGCTCCCTTTCTGTAAGAGATATCTTCATGCAGTGTCAGGTGCTTGGTGGCTCACACCTGTCATCCCAGCACTCTGGGGAGGCCAGGCGGGTGGATTGCTTGAGCTCAGGAGTTCAAGACCATCCTGAGCAAGAGCAAGATCCTATCTCTTTATAAAAATAGAAACTAGCCAGGCAATGTGGCAGGTGCCTGTAGTCCCAGCTACTCAGGAGGCGGAGGCAGGAGGATCCCTTGAGTCTAGGAGTTTGAGGTTGTTGTGAGCTATGACATCATGGCACTCTACCCAGGGCATAGAGTGAGATGGTCTCAAAAAAAAAAAATGTCTTCACCCAGATATTATTTAATTGGATAGAAATCATACATTTCAACAGTTTATTGACAAGAGGTGTAGATTGTCACAGGGTTCAGAAACACAAGCAAGACACAGGAGAGGGATAGGGACCGCAGCAAAGTCGCCTTCTTTGTTTATCAAGTTGGAAAGGTGGGCCATCGCTAAGCCGTCTTTTCAAGTAAGCTTTTGAAAAATGGAATCATTGTCCTGATGCTTGGGAACAGCAGCTCCTGTAACTCAGGCCATGGCCGCAGAGCAGAACTAAAATGCACGTGGAGGGAGCCGAAGGTGACTAAACCTGGGTTTTCTAACGCTTAGTCCATTAAAAGAACATACCCACTGGTTTTAAAACTTTTCTTCTTTTCAAATTACACATGCTTTCCTGAGAAAGTGGCTGATTAAGGAAAACCGTTTCATTTCAAGGGGTGAAAATAAAATTGACAATAAAAGCAATGCTAACATGTGATGCCATCTTCTCTGCGTGTCCTGCAAGATGTGCTCACTGTTAGGTCAGGTCTTGATAAGACAAGGCGGTCCCTCCACTGTCCTCTGCTCGCCGTGACTGGCCCCAGCCTCCCTGAACGCTCACAGGGCAAACCGCTGGTGCCCTCTTCAGGAATGCAACCAAGGACAGTACTTGTCTCTTGTAGAAATTGGAGCTTACAGTTTTAGTAAAGAAAGGAAACCCTTCGACTCCGCTCTAAGCTATTCTAATCTGTAGTGACACTTCACTTTTTAAAAGCTCAAAATAAAAAAAGTCATAAAATACAGTGAAGTAATCAATAGAATATTCAATATTAATGAAGATTCATTAAAAATACTTTTTATAAAGAGAGCCAATGAATTCCATTTATATTTTAGACTATTTAATGGAGGTATTTGTTGTACACGTGGTTTTAGTTTAACAAACACGACGTATCTCTCTAGAAACACTTCACCTGAGTTGGAAATGAAATCTGCCCTGAAGAGATTTTAACTCACAAATATAACTCTCCTCAAGATATTAACAATGATTCCAACTGAGGATTTTGCCTGAAGTTCAGGCCTCGGTCCCAGGACATGAATGAGGGAAAACTCCTTGTAGTTCAAAAGCGCTGCTGAAGTCCCAGGATTGCATGAGTGGCCCCTTGGCCAGTGTGAGTTTCCTCACACAGCCCCGGAGCGAGGTCCGGCTGCTCAGGCAGTTCTGCTTTACACCAGCTGTTCGGGAAAGAGAAGACAAATCCGGCTTCATTTGGTTGAAATGACATCAGTAGAAAACTAAGAACAAAAAAAATCTCAAGTGGGTTCTCTATTAGAATTAGATTTTCCTCGTGTGTGGTTTCAGTGAAAAGCAGAAGTTACAGAAAACTTTTCATATGTGATCCTTTCAAGACATAGTTGTGACTTCAAAAAAAATCACAGCAGGGCAGCGCCCGTAGCTCAGTGGGTAGGGCACCAGCCACATACACCAAGGCTGGCATGTTTGAACCTCGCCCGGGATAGCTAAAACAACAATGACAACTCAACACACACACACAAAATAGGTAGGCATTGTGGAGGGCACCTGTAGTCCCAGATACTTGGGAGGCTGAGGCAAGAGAATTGCTTAAAGCCCAAGAGTTTGAGGTTGCTGTGAGCTGTGACGCCACAGCATTCTACCCAGGGTGACGGGTTGAGACGCTGTCTCAAAAAAAAAAGAAAAGAAAATCACACAGCAGATGTTGATTCCTTTACTTGTAACAATTCCTTGGAATCATCATTATCTAAAATGATAATTCTAATCAGAAATGGAAACGAAAGGATGAGTCTAGAATTGTTTAGCCAGTCCTCACAATGATTCCCAGCTCGGGGAGTCAGCTCAGATGGGGCGCCCCCACCCAGTCACCCACCTTACTTTACACTAGACCCCATGTCCTTACAATCTCACCTAGTGATTAACTTATATGTGTAGGTTAGTTTAAGTTTTCCAAGAATTCCTAGGTCTTTGAAATAGCTTTTGTGAAATGGTAAAGGATTTGTCCCCCAAGCCGTGTGTCTTTCTCAATCCTGACCCCAGGGATAGTGCTCCTTAGATGTGGGAGGGCAGAGCAGGTGTGCGTACGTACCGGGATAGCCACCAACATAAATGGGGTTGTTGGTGTCTGCCGAGGTGGACTGGGGGTGTGGGCTTTCGGCACGCACCGTATTTCCATCGACAGTCAGAGTGACTCGGTGTTTGCTTTTGCTAGCGAGCAGCGTGTGCCACCTCCCGTCACAGAGTGTGCTGGCAGCTCTGGGCTCGTAGGCGGCTGTTATCCTGCCAGCACCATTGTTGACGTGGAACAAGACCTGAACAAAGCAAATGGGTCTTGGTGAGTGTTTCTATATCTAAGACCACAGACCATTTGTGCAGTGCTCTTGGAGTGAGTAAAATCATGGCATTCTGTTAAAAAGGAGACCTGACTATGAGGAACAAACAATAGTTTCCAGAACTAGCCTCTTAAAGGAGTCAGATGTTCTACTAATCCAATCTACGTCCTACCAGAAGGAGAGACGGGCACAGACATGCCTGGAGGGAGGCCTGGTGAGGACACAGAGAGAACGTGGAGGTCTGCAAACCACGGAGAGGCCTCAGAGGAAACCACCTCCACGACACCTTGACCGTGCAGCTAGCCTCCAGAACTGTGAGGAACTCCATCTCTGCAGTCCCAGCCACCAGTCTGGGCCACTTTGCTCTAGTGCCCTGAGCAGACTCATATGGGAACAATTTCAAGTGTACTGTTGTAATTCTGCAACACACGAGCTACTCAGTATCATTTCAGGGTGGCCTGTGACAAATTAAAGATGTATGTTATACACCCTCGAGAAACCGCTAAGAAAAGTTGGAAAAGAACAATAAACAAAAAGCCAACAATGGCTGGGTGCAGGGGCTCACGCTGTAACCCTCGCAGTCTGGGAGCTGAGGCAGGGGGATCACCTGAGCTCAGGAGTTTGAGACCAGCCTCAAGAGCAAGATCCCATCTCTACTAAAAATAGAAAAACTAGCTGGGCATAGTGGTGGGCACCTGTAGTCTCAGCTACTCAGGAGGCTGAGGCAGGAGGATTATTTGAGCCCTGGAGTTTAAGGTTGCTGTGAGCTATGACACCACAGCACTCTACTCAGGGTGACAGAGTGAGAGTCTGTCTTAAGAAAAAAAAGGCCAAAATAATAGAGGTAAAGTATACAGTATGCCAAAAAATTACATAAAATTACATTTTCTGTAGCTATTACATTTCTAATAACATTTGTTAAGATAAAGCATAAAAATGTGCAGATACAATATTTTTCAAAATTCTTTTAAAGCATAAAATGGACAAAAGCTGGAGAGGCCATTCTGTCTCGATGTGACATAAGAGGAGAAGGGGGGAAGGTAAGAGGGCTGGTGTGACCTTCTTAGAGCCCCCCCCACTCCAGGACACCTAGGGGTCAAAACCCTGTAGGGTGTAAGTAGAGAGACAGAAACAACTGAATCCATCAGGGGAAATCTAGAACACAGAGCCTTGTCCCCTGCCTTCCAGGAGGTAACACCCTGGAAAATCAAGCATCTTACCCCTACAACAACAAGGGTTGGTCCTGTGCAGTAGAAACGGTGGCAAATGCAGTGAGGTGGAGAGAGGACCAGTGAGGCCACCAACCTGATGCCCCATGGCCTGTGAGTGACGTGGCAACACTCCCAAGTTCTCACACAACCCCTTGAGGAAGGCAAAGGCTGCTGCAGATGCAGAAGCAGCAGTGCCCAGAACCACCAGGCTGGGAAGGAAGCCTGGTCTGCAGGGACAGTGCTGAACTCGCGGAGAGCAAGCCCAGCAGTGGGGACCTCGGAGAGGCTGCCCTGCCGGCCAGAGAACGAGCTCTGCCAAGGAAAGGGCTATTCGGACTCCCTTCCCCACACCCTGCCTATGTCCAGGTGGCCCCAAGGGCGTGAGGAAGGAGAATGAGAACCAGGAGAAACTGACAGGGGCAGTGTTCAAGCAGAAGGGACTGAAGTCCTGGAGACTGTTGAGCTGTTTTTGTTCCTAGCATGAGAGGGACATGAAAGGCTGAGAAGCAAGAGCAGAGTAGTTGCAGGAAAAAATATTTTTGGAATAAGAAAATTTAGACTGTAGTGTCCCCGTTCCATAGAGTGACACTGCACAGCAAAAAGTAATGGAGTATTGGAGACACAAGCACCTGGGGGAAGCTCAGGGAAACCAGGCTGAGTGTCAAATGCCAATCTCAAGAGGATACCCACTGCATGGACTTACGAACGGGACACCAGAGAGACAGTGAGGAGGGTGGAGAACACATGAGTGTCTGGGTGTGGATGCAGGGGCTGGGTGTGGCCGTGAAGGGGTGAGGGTGGGGCCTGTGGTCACCCTACGATTAAGAATCTTGACTGAGGCTCGGCGCCTGTGGCTCAAGTGTCTAAGGCGCCAGCCACATACACCTAAGGTGGCGAGTTCAAATCCAGCCCGGTCCCACCAAACAACAATGACAGCTCCAACCAAAAAACACCCCAGCCAGGTATTGTGGGGGGCGCCTGTGGTCCCAGCTACTTGGGAGGCTGAGGCAGGAGACTCGCTTGAGCCCAGGAGTTGGAGGTTGTTCTGAGCTGTGATGCCACAGCACTCTACCCAGGGGACAGCTTGAGACTCTGTCTCAAAAAAAAAAAAAAAAAAGAATCTTGATTGAGGTGATGGTCACACATTTGTATCACAAACTGCATGTCATAAAATTGTATAAAGCTACACACACACACACACGTAGTCATGCACATGTGTCTGGTGCAACTGAGCAAGCTCCGTGGATTGTGGAGATGTTCACAGCCTGGACCTGACGTTGCCCTCGGGTTACACGCTACACTGCTGGGAAACCTGGAGGAAGGGGGCATGGGGCCCTCCCCATGCCTTTCACTGTAACTTCCTATGAACCTATAATTATTTCCAGATAAGAAGTTAAAAAACTCTTGGAAGGGCAAGTGCATCAGGTTAGCAGCTTCCTCTCAGTTGCAATTTTGCTGTAAGTCTAATTTCAAATATGTAAAAGAAGATATATATATTTTTTCTTTATAAACCATTTAGGTACACATTTACTTTTGTATATAGACTATTATGTAAGAAAGACAAAAATGGTAAATTCAAGAGTTCAAACATCTTAGGCAAGACTTGACTTCTGGGCTTCAGAAAGATGTGGAAACTTCTGAAGACATTTTTCTTTCTTTTTTTTGCAGACTTTTCTTCTGTGTTCTGATGTGGGCTTCCTTCTCAAATCTCAGTCTGACAAAACTTACGGTATCTTTTATTCAGGTACCAAGGTATAGGCCACTACTGCTTGAATTTGTGCCAGATGATCCTTCCAAAGATGTCTCTTCTCCAAGCATGAGGTCTAGTGTACTCCTGACCAGTCTGAAGAAGCCTTAGAGCATCCTCTCTCTCCTGGACGCTATCTAATGCATCCAGGGACTCTATTACCTTCTCTAACCTCTCTGCACTTGGCATTGGCAATCTCTGCTGCTTGGCCTTTGCTCTAGGGTTAAGAGCATGTTTCTTTCTTTCAGTAGGATGTACCAAAGTTTATGTAAATGTTCATTACTTTTGTTCCTTAATTGATGGCAGGTCCATGATGTTCCAGATTTTACTTTTTCTTCTCCCTAATTCTTTGGGTCATCAAAACATTCCTCCAGTCCTTTTCTTAATAATGTAGCATGAAGTAATCATGATGGTGAAGGGATGTGACATCTGGTATATTCCTAGGCAACAAACCAAGAGAAACCCTGCGGCCTGGGCTGGCAGGGACCTGAAGAGTTATTCACCACCTGGACACCTTCAGAGCGCCTGAGACTCTTCTACAAAGAATAGCCAAACTGGCTGCACCCATTATTTCTGGTAACTAAGCAAATTCAAAGAAGATATTTTAAAAAAGCTTTTTAGGTTTATCAGTTTTTAAAATATTAATGAAAGCTTGTCTTGACTCCATTAAAGTGGATGATTGGAAATTTGCATCTGAGTATGTCTGCTGTTTCTCAACTGCCCTGCCTCTGACACCGGGATGCTGGGAAGGGCCCAGTGACACGGGGCTCCTACCTTGCCATCTACAATCTCTAGTCCAATGGCGTCGACTTTGGCACTGCTGATCCCCAGGAGGACACCGTTCTCTGACGAGGTACGAAACTCGAGCGTGATGTTCACATCTGACCGGACTTTGTAGCCTTCTTTGACTGAAAAACACAAGGACGGTCTGAGTCAGGAGGGAGCCCTGCGAGGCACAGGCTGGGGTGCAAGGGACTGAGCCCCCACTGCTCCTCTAGATCCAGCTCCAGCCCTCCCCGCAAGTCACCCCCACCCCTTGGGCCTTGGCTCCCACATCTGTAAGATGAAGTGGAGCTTTGAGAAAGACACAGGGGATTAGCTGGGAGCAGGCAAAGCAGAGGCAGCAAATCCCTCATCTATGGTCTGGAGGCTCTTGACAACCCCTCGACCCTGTGGACACGTCCAGCCTGTGAGTCTTTCCAGTATCCTGGTGGGATTTTATTTCTATCATCCCTTTATCATCATCCACGAATAGTGGGCTTTATTTTCCTAGTATCCTGGTACTGGGTAAATGGTCATTTACTAAAAGTAAATGGGTTTTTTAAAACCAGGGAATGAACTAAGCCCAGGGCTGAAGGCAAACAGTGATGTTACCAGAGCGTGGTAGCTGGGGTGTCCAAGGGGAGCTGAGGCCACAGAGGGGGCTGCCCAGCAGGGCTGTAGGCCAAGCCTGAGACCGGCGACAGGCCCAGAGTGAGGAGAGATGGCCTTCACTCTTCCCCTCATTCTCAAGCTCCTGTCGTACCCTCCTGGCACTGGATGCTCTAGACATTCTGTGCTGATGATTTTTAATTCAAAAGCCTTTATTCACTTGGACAGCAAATGTGCCTTACGTAAATTTGAGGAAAGTACAGATGAAACAAACACCCCACATTTGGCCTCTGACAGGAGTCACACGGCTTCTAGTGGGAGAAAGATTTAATCAGGCCATCTGGATAGCACAAGGCAGAAGGCAGCTTTCACTTTAAGGGTCAAGAAATTAGGAATTAATGAAACACTGAACGAAGCGTGGCTGTCCCACAGCCTTGCCCAAGGCATCCTGCTTATCACAGACTTCTTGGATCTATATTGCTTAGAGCACGGGCAACCCCAGGGATCTCCTTCATGAGTGCTGCCTCACGTGATACATACCGAGAGCTGCATATCCACTTCCGTCAAAGAAAGTTCCTTCCTGGGCTCCGGCATAGCACCTGTTCACTGCAAAGGCAGATGCTGGGCTGTCCTTGTCCAGCTGTTTGCCATTCACTGTCACATCTCCAATGCAGGCAGGGATGCTGTGAGTGATCTGAGCCAATGACAGGTGACAGGAGGTGGCAGGATTACAATGAGTGAGGCTAGGACACATTTTTCCTATTTCATCAAATGTGTCTTAGCAAAACACACTAAAATGTTACCTTTTGGTTTTTTAAATTTAATTTCTGTAATACTTCCCATGAACATCTAACTTAGAGATACCATTTGAATATCTTTGCTAACTAAGGCACTGAAAGTACTTCCTAGTATTTTAATGAAATATCATGGAAGCCAAGAATGCTGAGTCTATGAATGTGTAAACACAAATTCCTGAACCGTGCTGGGGCCAAGGGAGTGCGTGAAGGGAAGTTCACTAATAGGCAGGAAAGGCTGTGTGCTCTAAGGCTGCGGCCCCACCCCCAGCTGAGAAATAGGCAGGAAAGGCTGTGTGCTCTAAGGCTGCAGCCCCACCCCCAGCTGAGACTGGCCTATTAGGAACCAGGCTGAACAGCAGGAGCCAGCGGCAGGTGAGCAAGCAAAGCTTCGTAGGTCGTTGGGTTGCCGTCTCCCACAGCCCCTAGATGGGACCATCTAATTGCAGGAAAATAAGCTCAGGGCTGCCACTGACTCTGTATTATGATGAGTTGTATAATTATCTCATTATATAATACAATGGAATAACAATAGAAATAAAGTGCACAATTACAGTGATGCACTGAATCATCCCCAAACCTCCCCCACCCCTGTCTGTGGAAACCAGTCCCTAGGGCCATAAAGGCTGGGCCCGCTGGTCTAGGGGCAGCTCCAGCACCCGCCCCGTGGCCATGCTTCTGAAGAGCTGCCTTCTGCAGCCGAGCCCCAGGTTCAAGCAAGGGGACTTAAACCTAAAGATGTGAAGACCTACGTCCTTCTGCAAAATAGACACAGCCACCACAAAGGTAAAACCGGCCCGGAGAGAAAATGCTGCTTACATTTCCAATGTTCCTGGCCCTGTACACGGCAGGAAGGCCTCCCAGGTAGAACGTCCCTTCCACATCCAACGTGGTTCCGTCTCCCACCATGGTCACCATGGGGGATTCTTGGCCGTCAATAGTCATGAAGCCTTTTCTTTTAACAAACTCAGTCCTGACCTACAACAAGAGGAAAATGTCCATCATTTTGGAGGAATCTCAAGAACCTTTGACAGATGTGTTTGTAACATCTGTATCTGTCATAACCCGAATGGCATCTAGGGGATGGCCCAGATTTTCACGTTGCTGGTGCTGCGATGTGACAGACCCTGGCAGGAGACAGCAGGTGGGCACAGGTGGAACCCACTGCAGGCCAGGAAGCATTCCAGAGTCTGGGTGTGAACGAGCGAGTGGCATTATGTGAGGCTCAGTCCTTGCACACCGTGACCCAGATGCCCCAGGTGGGCTCTGTTTGCTGCTTGCCTAGTGGACAACGTTTCCTTTCTTTCATTAATTCAGCCAATGTTTGCTGAGTGTCTATTTGGTGTCAGGCTTCTGGGGACACTGGAGAAGCAAAAAAGATCCCTGCCTTCAAGGAGTCTGTGTTCTCTGGGGCAAATAGCAGACGCAGGGCAAGTGAGAGGTCAGGGGGCATAATGGAGTGAGCCCCAATGACAGGCGGGCTGCAGGCCTCCTGGGGACCTACCGTGTGCCACTTGCCATCGCTGAGCAGAGCTGGGTGGGAGACCTTTGTTCTGCCTTTGCCGAGATCAAACATAAAGTGGAGGCGGCCGCTGTGGAGCTGCAGCGTGGCGTAGTCCACCTGGTTCTGGTGAGCCATGTAGTAGACAAGGCCGCTGGAGGCGAACGTGCGGAGGGTCAGCTGCACCGAGAGCCTGGGGGACAGGAGCCGCACTCAGGAAGGAGTAACTCAGAGAGAGAACCTGACGGCCATTCCAGTGTTAACGTGAACGTCTCAGGAGAGGACATCGATCACTCATTCTAGCAACTGTTCATTTAATAAATGGCTAGCCTGTCCCTGAGTCTGCCAGAGCTTTTCTGGGATGAATGAGGGTAGAGCAATGAACAAAGAGGACGATCCCTTCTCCAGGTACTGACATCAGAGACGCATCAGGGAGCTGCAGTTCTGTCCCATAGAGGCTCCACTAAGTAGTCAGACAATTCTGGAAGAGGATATTTCAGCTGAGAGCTGTCCAAAGGGGCAAGCCCCACAGAGCTGAGCAGGAAAAGCCGTCATTCTGGCTTATGGTTCAATTAATTCGCTTGTGGTTGGCAGCCAGGAACCCCCCCTTGTGGCCACTCGGGGGTGGAGGGAGGCAGCATCAGGCCTTCCTCAGAGGGACCATCAGGGTCAGTCGCTGGAGCACACAGGGACAGAGGGAAGGAGGGGCGGCTCTGTCCTGGTGGGGGAGAGGCCCGGGTATATTCGGACTTTATTTCAAACACAGTGGGAAGTTATGGGGGGGTAGTTTAAAGGAGGGAGTGGGTGTGACTTGACTGACATCTTTAAAAGATCCCCTGATGTGAAGAACAAGTTAGGCGAAACAGGGTCACCAGGAAGCTGTCATTTTGGTCCAAACTGACTGGGGGCTTACTTAGACCAGGTGGCAGTGGGGCCATGGAGGAGCTGAACTGATTCAGGGAAAGTTCTGGAGGAAGAAGCAAGAGGACTCGCTGATAAGATTCGGTTTGGGGAGTGGAAAAAAAAATAGTAAAATAATCTCTAGGTCCAGGCTTTGAGCAAGCAGAGGAATGGTGCTGACAGGGTGAAGAGCCTCAGGGCAGGTCCAGGGGGAGGGAAGTCCCTGCTCCTGGGATGAGGCTCACTGTCCCTGTCAAGCAGAGGCCAGGGAGGGTGTTTCCCTGTCCAGGTGGTATTTTAAAGCCACTGGAACTTAGCCACCCCAGGAGGATGTGTGGGAGGGACCAGGCAAAGGAGACTGGAGACGCACAGGCAGAGAGCCAGGGGGCAGTGGGGGTCCAGGAGAGCCAGGCTGTGACCTGCAAGTTGGTTTAAGAGCCCAGAGTGGAGCAGGGGAGGCTGATTGTGTGGTTAGAGGAGGGAGTGATCCCTGAGGAAAGGACAGACAGCCACGTAAGGCCAGTTTTCCAGAAGCCCTGCTGTGACACAGAGCCACACTCTACAGGACATGTGTGCAGAGGTGGGTCCGAGCCTCCTGGGGAGTCTCTGTTTCAGAAGTTAGGGTTCTAGAGCAGAGACAGAGCACAGCGGCTCTAGCAGCCCCCTTATCCATGGTTATCCACAGTCAACCAAGGCCTAAAAATAGTAAATGGGAAGTTTCAGAAATAAATGCATACGTTTTATACTGCAGACCATTCTCAGTAGTGTGGTAAAATTGTTCACCATCTTGCTCTGTCCTGCTCGGGACATGAACCATCCCTGTGAACCAGTGGGTCCATGTGTCTATGCCACCTGCATACTCATCCAGTAGTTTTGCTTGGGTCCTCAGATCAACTGTGGTGGCTCACACTGCTTGTGTTTCCAGGCACCTTATTTACTGAACAATTACCCCAAAGCACAACAGGAGTGAGGACAACATATCCTTATAGTTGGCTCCATTAATAGTTACTGTTGTTACTCTCTTCCTGTGCCTACCTTATAAATTAAACTTTATCCTAGGTGCGCACATATAGGAAAACAGTGCATAGTGGGTTGAGTACCATCCGTGGTTTTAGACTTCCACTAGGGTCTGAGGATGTGTCCCCTGTGCAGGCACAGATGCTGGGGCCACAAGGCCAGGTTTGAACCCAGCTCTCCCATGTGTGACTTTGAGCTCCCTGTGCCTCCATGTCTTTACCTGTAAAATGATGATAGTATCTTCCAGCCAGCGCGGTGGCTCATGCCTGTAATCCCAGCACTCTGGGAGGTTGAGGTGGGTGGATTGTCTGAGCTCACAGGTTCAAGAGCAGCCTGAGCCAGAGCAAGACCTCGTCTTTGAAAATAGCTGGGCGTTGTGGTGGGCACCTGTAGTCCCAGCTACTCAGGAGACTGAGGGAAGAGAATCACTTGAGCCCAGGAGTTTGAGGTTCCTGTGAGCTATGACACCATTGTATTCTACCCAGAGTGACAAAGTGATACTCTGCCTCAAACAAAAAAGCAAAAAATCCCCAAAACTTCCTCATAGGGTAACTGTGAGGAGTAAATCTGGTTATCTGAGTGAAACAGCAAGCCGATATTCGGCACAAGGGTTTGCTGCTCTTCTATGACCGAGGATAGCAGGCTGGCAGGGCTGTGTCTTGTGGGAGTCGTGCGTTAGGGAGGGAGGGCTGGCTGCTACAGACGTCCAAGGAGGAGAGGAGTGATGGGTCCAGAGGGCAGAACTCTCCATCCATGTAGCAGAAGGGATTCAGGGCTGGGAACAAAGGCAACAGCTGCTCTTTTTGGTAGTGGACAGGATGAGTTCTGTCCTCTTGATGAGGCAAGTCACTAGCTGGGGCGTGAAGAGAGGTCGGGGGGTACATAGAGCTTTGACATAAGAAAAGTCATGAGTGGTGCAGTGGCTGCTGCCTGAAATCCCTGCACTGTGGGAGGCTGAGGCAGGAGGATTTCTTGAGCTCAGGAGTTCAAGACCAGCCTGAGGAAGAGCGAGACCCTGTCTCTACTAAAAATAGGTAAACTAGCCGGGCTTTGTGGTGGGCACCTCTAGTTCCAGCTACTCTGAAGACTGAGGCAGGAAGATTGCTCAAGCCCAGGAGTCTGAGGTTGCTGTGAGCTGTGACACCATGACACTCTAGACTGGGGTAACTGAGTGAGACTGTCTCAAAAAACAAAAAAGAGAGAAGTGATGCGTAAGGAGCTATGGAAAATAAAATTGTGAGGACATGGGAATGTGCCAGCTCTCCACGCAGTTTGGAGGCTCTGCCTGAGACTGGTGGCCATGGTGTTAAAGTCAGACCAGTCAGGTGGGAGGCGAGCAGAGCCCCCGGCACAGAGAAGGCCAAGTGCTGGGTTTCTCCTGGGCTCCCCCAGGGGTAGAGCTGGGGGAGGTGAGAGAGTTTGCAGCAACACACCTGTGACAGTGGCCTGGACCCCCTCAGAAGGGGACAAATCACGGAAGCACTGTAGGACCAGGAAGGGGCGAGATGAGGAGGAAGAGGTCGGCTAGCAGGAGGCTTTTATAGTCCAGACTGGGAAGGGGATGGACTCTTATGAAGAAGTCACAGGTATGCCCGTGGGAGCGGCTGGCTATAGAGGAGCCAGAACACTGAAGGGCTAGGTGTGGGGAGGCTGCTGAAGTCTGGGAGAGGAAAGGCAGGAGCTGCAGAAGAGCGATGGTGAACTGGGTCTGAGCCATGTGCGCAGGGAAAGGTGTGGGCCGTGGCGGGGCTGCGGGTGGGTCTGGGCAGGCTGAAGGCTGGGGAGCAGAGGAGTGCAGGCCTGGAGATAGTGGATGAGCTGGACTCCCAGCAGGTGCGAGGGCCACAGGAACATGTGGCACCGGGGATTTGGAGGCCACAGCTTAAACATTTGGGGAGACAACTGAATGTGAGTAGTGAATGCTTAAAGTAGAATGGAGTAGAAGGTCAAACGATGCTTGATCCGGGCTTGGGACAGACAGCCCCACACCTCCCTACATACACAGAAGGGTGGCAAGCTGCTGACATCCAGGCGGCGGAAGGCGGAGTCCACAGCAGTCCCCCTTAACCACGGTTAAAGCGTGGGGTCTGTACCCACACTGCTCCTGTCTCTGCCTTTGCATGGCTGCTGTTTGGTTGCAAGTCAGCTCCCATCACTAAATGAAAACCTTCTTTGGGAGAAGACCCTGCTGCTGAAGGACAGCCTCGTGAGTGACTCATCCATCCATGAGACACGCCCCAGAGGGACCCCAGAACAACACCCACCTCTTCCTGATGCCCCATAGGGACCCCGGAACAACACCCACCTCTTCCTGACGCCCCATAGGGACCCCAGAACAACACCCACCTCTTCCTGATGCCCCATAGGGACCCCGGAACAACACCCACCTCTTCCTGGAGCCCCATAGGGACCCCAGAACAACACCCACCTCTTCCTGACGCCCCATAGGGACCCCGGAACAACACCCACCTCTTCCTGATGCCCCATAGGGACCCCAAAACAACACCCATCTCTTCCTGATGCCCCATAGGGACCCCGGAACAACACCCACCTCTTCCTGACGCCCCATAGGGACCCCGGAACAACACCCACCTCTTCCTGACGCCCCATAGGGACCCCAGAACAACACCCACCTCTTCCTGACGCCCCACAGGGACCCCAGAACAACACCCACCTCTTCCTGACGCCAGACTGATTGAAAGGCAATGCCATGTGGCTGCTCTGCGTCAGGCCAAACTGGTGGGCGCCGGCCACATACTCCAGAGGGGCGTCCACTGCACACTGCTCCTGAAAGGGACGCACGGGGACACTCAGCCACCCACAGCCACGGACCCGCTAACACATGTGTTCTTTCCATAGGAAAACCCCTCAGAAGCCACCATCTCAGGGCACCACCACAAACCGGAGTCAGCACTCCCTTCAACTCCGGTTTCAGTGGGGCCCTGGCCAGCTCTTACTGCTCACTTTAATCAGATGATTAGACAGAGGTGACTTAAACCCTCTCAAGTTCACTTAAATTCAATGGGACGCTGAAGTCCCTCCCCCAATTTTCAACAGCCCTAAGGGCAGAGGCCTTGCTGTGTCCTCTCCACCCCCACCACAGTCCCAGGAATGGCCCTAGGACACAGTGGCCCAGGATCCTTGCAGTACAGGCACTGGGAAACTGGAAGAGCCCACAGGTGACGGGTCTCATAGGTCTCATGGGCTCAGAGTTTGATGCATCTGAGTTCACATCAACATGAGGTGTGGACAAGAGGAACGGGTGGGAAGAGCTCCTAGGCCCTGGGGCAGGGGATAGGGACCCGGGGTGATGCCACAGCATGTTCAGGCTGCCCAGACAGAGACCAAGCCAGATGCCACCACAAAAACTGTCGTGAACTCAAAGACAGGCCTTGCATGGAAGGTACCGCTTCTGGTCAATTGCATCATCTTCTAAATTATTAGAGTGCACACTTTGGACCAAGAAATAGAAGGGGGGAAAAATGGAAAATAACAATGATTGCCATAAAAACTGCTTGCCCCAGACTGGCTTTTCCTAAGTGAATCACATCTCTTAAAAAAAATTTTAAGCAATGAAGATATGTACAATGGCTCACACTAAGTACGTACTTTCATGATTTCCTGCTTATGTCTAAACCAGTGTTTCAACCTTTTTTGTCTCAGAGCACACTTGAACCTATAGTTAAACTTCTGTGGCACACTTAAATTATGCTGATGAGAAAACGAGTAACAAGAAGAATATACTTTTTGTACTTTTTGTGCTTTGAGCTTCTTTCAAAAATAATTTAATTCATGATCTCTACTAAAAATAGAAAAACTAGCTGGCTAGCTGGGTGCTGTGACAGGTGCCTGTAGTCCTAGCTACTTGGGAAGCTGAGGCAAAAGGATGGCTTAAATCTAAGAGGTTAAGGTTGCTATGAGCTATAATGACACCATGGCCCTCAACCCAGGGTGACAGAGTGAGACTCTGTCTCTCACACACACACAAGAGAGAAAATCACTGACCTAAAGTGATAATAAATCCTTCTAGGACCTGTGCCAAAAGCTTGCTGTGTGTCAGCCTAGTTAGGGTCCCTGAGCATTGGGCCCTGCGATCCAGAAATGATGGGTCATGTTACCTATCAGTTTGCTGGGAGCACCTCCCAACGCCGTTTGCCTGCTCTGATCTTTATCACAGCCCCAGCTCCAGCTCTCGAAATACCTATTTTAATCCCCTCTGGCCTCCTCTCGCCTTTTTTTTTTTTTTTTTTTTTTGAGACATACCCTCAAGCTGTCCCCCTGGGTAGAGTGCCCTGGCATTACAGCTCACAGCAACCTCTAACTCCTGGGCTCAAGCGAGTCTCCTGCCTCAGCCTCCCAAGTAGCTGGGACCACAGGCGCCTGCCACAACGCCCGGCTATTTTTTGGTTGCAGCCATTATTGTTGTTTGGCGGGCCTGGGCTGGATTTGAACCCGCCACCTTAGGTGTATGTGGCTGGCGCCTTAGCTGCTTGAGCCACAGGCTCCAAGCCACCTCTCGCCTTTTTTGACAGGACCTGAGGAACATCATTAACAAGGCTGCTCTCACCGGGAACACATGGGGCTCTGGCAGGAGCGCCCCGTCCTCGCCAAGGAAACCCAGCTTAGGCCTTTCTGCAAGCAAGCAGGTGTCCAAGTCCACTTGTTCAGAGCCAACTGCACTGGTGAAATCCAAAAGTCTAGGCACAAACAAGGGAGAGTTTTCAAAATTAGGACACAGTACCTGCGTCATGTGATTACTTATTAAAATCCATAAGAAACAATGAATTTGATTCTCTTATAGTGATCAGAGTGACCAACCTTCACCACAACAGAGTCTGGATAGATCACGTCATACACAAGGGTGTCCCGAAAGTCACCATACATAAAAAAGTGGGAAGTTATAGCTGAATGCATCTTTATTTGTAAAATAGTCATTACACGATTTTACAAAATATTTTCTACATGTTGGTCACCTTTTTGTAAAATTTTGTAATGACTATTTTGTAAATAAAGGTACATTTAGCTATAATTTTCCATTTTTCCTATGCATTGTGACTTTGGGGATGCCTGGTACTTTCTTGTTTAATGCTTCTTGAAACACCATTCCAGATCCTTCCTGCACAGCCTGCAAGAGCCGCTCCGGAGCTGACACTCTTCCTGCAGCCTTCACTGGGCTGCCCTGTGGCCACATTCATGGTCTGGTTTCCACCTCCCTGCATAGTGGTCTCAACTGAACACTGATGTCCTGTTTAGGAGGACGTGGGCTTCCCTCATCACACGCCCCTTCACTGTGCAGCTCCAGTACCAAGTCCCGCTCCTGCATGGAACCCTGTGGCACTTTCCAGGACCTGCCTGGGAACCACAAGAGACATGGAGTCCACAGCCTCACAGCCTTAAGGAGCATGAAGGTGACTCCAGGTGACTAAATATAAGTCTATAGAAATAGTTAAAGCAAGGCTCCAACAGTGTAATCATGTGGAAACCCATGAAGACATTTTTTATTCTTTCCAGGTTCAGGGACCCCTAAGAGGTAATTTGATGGGGAAAGACACTGTGATTATGAAAGATCCAAGTCCTTGCTAAAGGTTGAGAGCCAAGTCAGTGGTCCGGCGGGATAGACCCCAATTTCGTCAGCTCACGTCCGGTTTCCCCTGGGCAGACACTGGCCCTGCAGGGCAGAGCACCAATTCGGTCTGCTCAGCACGCTGACCATGGGCAGAGGGTCAGCAGGGAGGAATGAATCATCACAAGCCTGCCACACGTGGGATGGAGGCTTCCAGTTCTTAATTATACAGTAATTGCTTTCAGGGGAGCCATTACCAATCTAAAATTGCTAGTAGCCCAATTGTAAAAACAATGCAGAAATTTGTCTTACAAAATCTGTCTTCTTTTAAATGCATGTCAGCAATATATTGTAACCCCACCTATTTGTGGATAATTGTGTATGGAGCTAATGTTTCATCATTTATTTGAAAGTAAGATGACTATAACTGTCAATCGTTTGAATCCAATAAAGTCCATTTGGGGGGACTTCTGTGATAGACAAATGGGGTTCATATGTTCTTCAGGAACTTGTAAAATTTCAGGAAATCTCAAACAGCAAAATTAGACTGCAGGTCAGCGCTAGCACTCACTGTTTAAGGTCAGAAAATGCAAAAACATGCAGAGAGCACAGTTTCACTCACTCCAGGTTAAAGATCAGGTTTCTGATGCAGCCATGGAACGAGCTTCTCATTCTGAGCACCGAGGTCCCCTCACCCTCTGGAACCCCCCCTATGTACAGGTTGGACACATTTATTGTCCTGCTTTCTGCTAATGGACCCAAGTTCATTTCCACAGGATTGGTCTCATCCAACTGAACAGTGATAATTCTAAAAGGTCAAAGGAGAAAATAAATGAAAATCTTTAAATATAATAAAACAATGACCCAATTTTAACACACAATCCCAGCGAAGTTCTTACTGAATAATAAAAGTTCTTGGAAGATAAATTTTAATATGACATTGTGTCAGAGCAAAAAGGTGAATCTTAAAAATTAAAACTTACAACTGAAAATTCTTCAGAAATGAGTGCAATGCTAACACAAATCTTGAATTTGACTGCTTTTTTTTTTTTGAGAGTAGTTTTCTTTTACCTCTTTACCTATGATGAAAATTTCCAGTATGCTTTTCAAATGTTTGCTCTAGAGTTTTGGAGGGAAATGTACAGCAATGTTGACATAATCTACTTCCTCCTGTGCTGTTTACTGTTGATATGCTATTTATTAACACCATAATACTCTTTGCCACAGAATTAATCCAATATAATTTATATTGAGTTTCAAAAAAGGGCAAGGGTAAAGTTGTTCAATTATAGAAATGGCACAAACATCTCATAAGGAGGTGTCTGGCAAGGTTTGGCCTCTAGAACTATTTGGAATGCTAATGATGCCAGTCATTTCACTGCACAGGGCGCCAGGACAAGGTTCCCATTGGAAACCCTGGTGAGGTCCCCACCCCCTCATGACACACGCCTTGCCGTGGGGACGATACCTCCGATTCCTAACCAAGGAGATGGAATGCGGCTGTCCATCGCTGTAGGTGCCAGTGGGAGCGTGTAGGAGGGCTTTCCTCAGGCTGGACCTGTCCCCAAGACTGACATGCACCTCAATGTGGCCTTCAATCAGCAGAATGGAGAAGAAGGGCTGGGGGCGGGAGGTGTGCAGAGAATTAACCAGAAAAAAGCTTGTTACTATATGATTTAAAAAATTTCCATCTTACAAAGATACATGGGAATATTAACATCAAGCAAGCAATTACTTAAAACTCTCATCATTTAACAGAACTATTTTAAATTTATTATGTTGCTTTCTAATCCCTTCATATAATTTTTTTTTTTTCTGCAGTTTTTGGCCAGGGCTGGGTTTGAAACTGCCACCTCCGGTATATGGGGCTGGCACCCTACTCCTTTGAACCACAGGCACCGCCCTATCCCTTCATATAATTTACATTGTGCATTATACTGTTATCACTACACATACCACCACACGTTTCCATTTCTGCATTGCCTTCATATGTATTCTTTTTTTTTTTTTTTTTTTTGAGACAGAGCCTCAAGCTGTCCCCCTGGGTAGAGTGCCGTGGCATTACAGCTCACAGCAACCTCCAACTCCTGGGCTCAAGAGAGTCTCCTGCCTCCGCCTCCCAAGTAGCTGGGACC
>CAUYTI010162546.1:0-14642 GCA_963575145.1 Galago senegalensis | reverse complement strand
CCCAGCTACTTGGGAGGTGGAGGCAGGAGACTCGCTTGAGCCCAGGAGTTGGAGGTTGCTGTGAGCTGTAATGCCACGGCACTCTACCCAGGGGGACAGCTTGAGGCTCTGTCTCAAAAAAAAAAAAAAAAAAAAAAAAAGTATTTCCCTGACTGATTTATAGTGACGACTACAAACATGGTTCTTATACTCTCTTTTTATATTTCATCCTCCATGTCACTGGTCCTTCCTTATGTCTAATTTTTATGAAATCCCACAGGGTTGTAAAGGGATATACATATGGTCATGTGCCACGTAACTGTTTCTGTCAATGTTGGGAACCCAATAAGATTACAATGGAGCTGAAAAATTCTTATCACCTAGTGATACTGTGATGACCCTGACTCTGGGTAAGGCCTAGGCTAATGTGTGTGTGCCTTAGTTTTTAACAGAAAAGTTCAAAAAGTAAAAAAAGCAGAACACTTTTTTAGTATTAAAAATATATATAAAAGCTTATGGAATAAGGATATAAAGAAAATATTTTTGTATAGCTGTACAATGTGTTTGTGTTTTAAGTTAAATGTTACCACCAAAGTCAAAAAGCTAAACAAACAAAAGTTTATAATATGTAGTAAAATAGTTATAGGTAAGGACCAGGTACTGAGGATTTCACCTGTAATCCCAGTACTTTGGGAGGCCAAGGTGGGAAGTTCACCTGAGGCTAGGAGTTTGAGACCAGCCTAGGCAACACAGCCAGACCCTGTCTCTAAAAAAAAAAAAAAAAAAGTTATAGTAAGCTAAATTTAATTTATTACTGAAGAAAGAGAATCTTTTTTTTTTTTTTTGAGACAGAGTCTCATTATGTCACCCTCTATAGAGTGCTCTGATGTCACAGCTCACAGCAACCTTAAACTCTTGGGCTCAAGCAATTCTCTTGCCTCAGCCTCCCTAGTAGCTAGGACTAACAAGCACCTGCCACAACGCCCAGCTATTTTTGTTGTTCTTGTTGTTATTGCAATTGTCATTGTTGTTTAGTAGGCCCAGGCTGGGTTTGAACCCTTCAGCCTCGGTGTATGTGGCCAGCGCCCTACCCACTGAGCTACAGGCGCCGTCCGAAGAAAGAGAATCTTAAATATAAATTTAGTGTAGTCTACATGTCTAGAGTTTATAAAATCTACAGAAGTGCACAGTAACATCCTAGGGCTTCACACTCACTCACTCACCACTCATTGACTCCCCAGAGTAACTTCTAGTCTCCCCTAGTTATACCATTTTCTGTCTTCCTTACCATACTTCCACTGTACCTTTTCTGGATATGCAAATACTTACCAGTGTATTACAGCTGCCTATAGTATTCAGTACAGTAACACGACATACAGGTTTGCTGAGAAGGGGCAGCAGGCTGTCCCTTGTAGACAAGGTAAGCAGTAGGCTACACTGTCTAGGTCTCGGCAAGTCGCCCACTGAGGTTCACACAACCATAAAATCGCCTAACAATGCATTTCTCAGAATGCCCCCACTGCTGCACTAAATATCACTGTATTGCAATCTACACAACTTAGATTTTCTGATAAAGTAATTTTGTAACAAAGTTAAAATGAAACTTAACACAGAATATGTCCTGAGGTAGTACTGACTCTGAGAACTCCAAAAACCCTAGCTAAAATTCATCCAAGTTTCCGAGGAGAAACAAGGAAGAGGGAGGGGAAGGCAGGCAACAAAAGACTGACCAACTGATAGTCGGATTTAACAGACTTTTTAAATTACTCTTGATTCTTATCAGAAATTCATCTCCTAGTTCATAAGCCAGAAACTACACACGGAGACAAGAATTCTCACCAACTTTTAATGGTAAGTTCATTTCCACCAAAAATCAGAGATTTTTGTTTAAGTAAAAAGATTTCTCCAAGACCTTTTTGGAACATTTTTCACACATTACTGACACCAGACAGGTAATTTTTAGTTTTGGAATTTTTGTTTTATCTATAGAGAATCTAAAGATGGTGGAGTTTTTCTGGAGACACGAGTCTCACTTAGTTGCCCTTGGTAGAGTGCTGTGGGCTCAATTGGTCCCCCTGCCTCAGTCTCCCAAGTAGTTGGGACTACAGGTGACCTCCACAATGCCTGGCTATTTTTAGAAATTTTTAGAGATGAGGTCTTGCTTTGGCTCAGGCTGTTTTCAAACCTGTGAGCTCAGGCAATCCCCCCACCTGGGCCAGAGTGCTGGGATTAAAGGCCACTGTGACCGGCTAAAGATGGTGTTTAGCCCCAACAATTGAATTCTGTATATAAAGTAATTCCTGACAGCCCAGCTACGATTTCTGAAAGCTATCAAATCCCTATGGGCCTATCTCATCTCATACTACTCTTTGAAAAAAAAAAAATCCAAGCTAAACTGTATAAGCCAAGGATTCAAAAATAAGGCAGAAATCTAAAAGGAAAATCTTTGGTATTTCTGATTTCACACAAGTCTTAAGTAGTAAAGGCTACAGTATAAAGTCATAAGCTTTGCCTGCTGCACTTCAAAGATAAATTCAGTTCACCAAAATCAAAGCTACAGCTGCCGAACTCACAGAAGACAGAGCACGACACCCAACACCTGTTCTCACTCACGTTATTAAACGGGACTTTGCCTTCTTGGGTGATTCTAAGACTTCGTTAACATGATTACTGGTGGTAGAACAAGAGTCATTGCTTGTTAAAGTTGTAGTTGGTTTAAAGGGATCCATGGATTCATCAAAGTTATCTGGGTCAAAGTGGTAAGAACCCTTAGAGGAGAGGGGAGGGGAGTTTTGCAGAATGGGGTGGCTCCCAAAGGGACTGAAGCTGGGCTTGTCCCACTGACTAGCATCTAGTCGAGAAGACACCCGAGAGAGAGATGTGTCTCCGGCCGGCTCTGCAGGCTGTGCTACTCCCACTGGCTTGTTGACACCGTCGTTTTGTACCTTGGGAGTCAGTCTGTTACCAAGTTTCCTTGGAAGAGCTTTCCGGGCTTCTGTATTTTCCACATCTTCTATGAAATCAAACTCAAGTTTGAGAGGTGAGCTTCTTGCCTCCTCTGGTAGCTCAACCCCCAAATCACTGGTGTCACTACTGAGAGTGCCTGAGATTTCTCCTAGAAGAGAAGGGTTTGTGTTCTCATCCAATTCTCTGACATTGAACTGGTAGGATGCCTTGGAAAGAGGGGTTCCCTCCACAGCGGTTTCAGTGTGTGAGAACTCTCCAGTCGTTTTCTTCCTCAGAGAGATAGGTTTGGGCTTTCTTAGTTTGCTTCTGCAGGGCACAGGCTCTGGGCAGGAGCTTCTGGCCTTTAGAACAGCTTCTGCCGATGGCTCGAGCATAACTCCCATGCTGCCTTCTGTCATTGCCTTGTTCTGGGGGGCGTGTGGTACACAGGGGGGTAAACCCTCCCCTGAAACTCCAGTTACACAGCCATGAGCCGCTTTTGTTCCAAAAGCTGCCGGGACATCTGTAGAATTCTTGGTTTCTATTGAAAATGGCCTTACAATTGAAATTTTGCTAATATCGTGTTCAGGTTCTTCTTTGAAAGCCTTGACTAAGTGAGAATCAATGGGCTGCTGAGATAACTCATTTTCTGAAGGTCTAGAACAAGTGTCAGATGAGCATTTTTCAACCACTTCATCAGCTTCTTGTGATTCTAAAACAAAATACAAAAGCATCTATTAAAGAATTATCTTTCTGCCATTGGTGGTAAATAGTCTCCATTACCTGGATTAACATAAACAACAGCAAATTCTTCCCTTTTTGCTTTTACTAAGCATCGCTATAAATTTCGGGAGGATGGCAGCTAGAAAGAGAACAGCTGGCTCGGCGCCTATACCTCAACCGGCTAAGGCGCCAGCCACATACACCTAAGGTGGCGGGTTCGAATCCCCAGCCCGGACCAGCCAAACAACAATGACGGCTGCAACCAAAAAATAGCCCGGCATTGTGGCGGGCGCCTGTGGTCCTAGCTACTTGGGAGGCGGAGGCAAGAGACTCGCTTGAGGCCAGGAGTTGGAGGTTGCTAGAGACTCGCTTGAGGCCAGGAGTTGGAGGTTGCTGTGAGCTGTAATGCCACGGCACTCTACCCAGGGGGACAGCTTGAGGCTCTGTCTCAAAAAAAAAAAAAAAAAAAAGAAAGAGAACAGCTGGCACATAACCTAAAATGAGTGATGTGAGTAACAAGTTTGCCAGCAGAGCTTTTTAGAAAGCACCTGAAGGGCAGTGGCTCAAGGGATAAGGCAGCTAGCCCCATATGCCAGAAGTGGCGGGTTCAAATCCAGCCCCGGCCAAAAACTGCAAAAAAAAAAAAAAAAAAAAATAGAAGGCACTTGAATAGGTCAAGAGTCTACTGCAATGTATGTAATACAGGTTAAAACTAGACTACAGGAATCTTTAGATGCCAACAGCTTAGATGGGAGGATGCAGCTTGGTGCTGAAACAGTTTAGGTCAGAATTTTATGCAGTAAGCAGATTTGAGTCTTTAAATGTTAAAAACATAATTTAAAGTAGGGGTCATGGGAACCCTTAAAAGTACAGCCAGTGGTCAGCAGTGTCTGAAGTGAAGGCAGTCGTGTGGGACTGAGCCCCTAATTTGTGGGCTGTGTTTGCTTTACAGTAAAACAATAGTAAAAACAATTCTGATAGTGTCAGAACTGGATCCAGCAGCCACTCACTCAGTGGGTGTCTGGGAATCCAAGAACACACCAACGGGAAATCTGCCTTGAAACAAAAACTATCGAACAGACAGTCACTAAAGTATTTGAGACTTTTTAAACAAATGATACTTTTAAACATTTCAGTGTTGTATTTTCCACCAAAAAGATTTAAACTTATTAGAAACCATTGTATGTACTTTTCCTAAATTTCACACCTACAAAATTAATAAAAGAATCATTAGATATTGTTAGCAACAAGTTTGAAACACAAATTCTCTTCCGTTGCTCTTCCGCACTTCTGGAAAGTTTAATTAAAGTATACTCTCAGGTACTCTAAGCTGAACTGTTAAAAAACTTAACATTTCTAACTACAGACTTGCATAAATCAAGGTTCTTTGAATAAAATGTAACACAGACACTACTGAAGAAAACTAGTGGGGGAAGAGAGAGGATAACTGGTAACCTCCCGCCCAATGTGCACAGTACAGCAGTGCCCAGCATAGCCCCTGCTCAAGGGCTCAACTACAACTTGAACTTCACCTTAGAAATGCAAACAATGTAACCAAATCATTTGCACCCTCCTACCAACCAGAAATTTTAAAAAACCCAAAAAGTTAGTGTGTACTTTAAAATAACTAAGAGAGTGGAATGGAAGTTTCCTAACACAAACAAATGACAAATGCCTGAGGTGTTAGATGCCTCAATGACCCTGATTTGATTAACTCACATTGAATGCCTGTATCAAAACACTGTACGTATCCTACAAAGGTGTATAACTATTGTGCACCTATAATAATTAAACTTTACAAAATTTTTAATACAAAAAAGAAAAAAAGCTAGATTCTAAGTATACTTTGATTTAGTTACTTTGTATGTTTTAATCTCATAAATCCCATTGCTTTTAAAACTAATATTTTAAATTTTTATAACATCACCTTATTTTTCTTTGCAGAAAAGTTTCGACTGTCTAAAGATTTGGAAAATACAGTTAAAGGGGAAAGTACCTCTGAAAATGGTGCTATGTAAATAATTAGAAATGGACAAGCCATCTAGGAACTTAACGTGTGACTTTTTATTGAGGCAGAGTCTCACTCTGTCACCCTGGGTAGAGTGCCATATCATCACCATAGCTCACAGCAATCTCAAACTCTGGGGCTCAAGTGATCCTCTTGCCTCAGCTTCGCAAATATCTGGGACTAGTTTTCTTATTTATTTATTTATTTTTTTTGGAGACAGAGCCTCAAGCTGTCCCCCTGGGTAGAGTGCCATGGCTTCACTGCTCACAGCAACCTCCAACTCCTGGCTCAAGCGAGTCTCCTGCCTCAGCCTCCCAAGTAGCTGGGACTACAGGCGCCTGCCACAACGCCTGGCCATTTTTTGGTTGCAGCCATCATTGTTGTTTGGTGGGCCCAGGCTGGGGATTTGAACCTGCTACCTTAGGTGTATGTGGCTGGCGCCTTAGCCACTTGAGCCACAGGCACCGAGCCTAGGGCTTATTTTCAAGGGATGTCTTCCTCTCTGCATCGAAATGCATGGCTTGGCTATGCAGCGTATCTGTATAGCCATGCCCATCACTAGGTCTTATTATGGGGTAGGGCTTATATTTAACAAATGCATAGACATCCTGTTAGGGCTTATTTTGGGGGTAGGTCTTATTTTGAGGGAAACACGGTATGTGGAAAGATTGCTCAGCATCTTTAATCAAAAGATCAAGTAGATCATGAGATTTAAAAATCAAGGAGCCTTTTTCTACATTCTCTGGCTTTTTTTGATGTGACCATGAATCACATGTGTCAGGAAAAAAAAATCAAAACAAATAATAAAAGGAAAACCTTACAGGAATAAAAGAGTGAGTGTGGATCCACATTGACACCTTCTGAAGGCTCTCTCTAGGCGTTTAAAAGGAGTCATGAAGTTAATTTGTTCTATTGCTTCCTCAGAGTTTCAAGAACACACATTCCAAATGTTTTGAAAGGTTAAGAAGACCAATGGCCCCCAGGAAAGAGAAAAGAATAAATGGAGACGTGGCCAGTGTGCTCAGGAGGCCAGCAAGCAGCAATTCTCCTGTCCTGGCTGTTTGTTCTCTATGCCTCATCTTCCATATCTGAAAATATTTGCTCTTTAACCACTTTTAACTTCATCGAAGTTTTTTTTTAAAAGGGAATTATGCAAAGTTTTATCAAAATTAGCATGCCCTTTACTACTACTAAGGAGATGGAAGACAGGAGGTAGGGCTGGGTTTAAATGTTAAAGTGATTCAACCAGACTCGCCACTTCTATTCACCATAAATACAGACACGGAGCGATGGAGGCGGGGCTGTTTCCCCGTAGTTTTAATGCATATTGCAGGTGCACGAACTGAAAGATAATGAAATTCTAAAAGTCCCATGAGAGCCTAAAACCACACTGGATTGGCTGCATGACAGAATTCAAAATTAGAATAAGGAGCAGAAGAGCCATAAAACTGACGGGGTCCATTTTCGATACGAAGTTTAACAGAAATGTCACCTTGCGACTCGAAGTTTGCAAGCTCTGCAGTTTTTATGGATCTCAGAGTAGTGTGTGAAAAGTCACAGACATAGTCTTTCAATAACGTACACCAGGAAATCCACAAGTCCTTGCCCACATGCTCCTGACACCCCAGTCGCTCACTCTCCACCAGCACTTTCACGCAGCTCTGGACACTACCCACCAGGTGAAGGTGAGCTCTGTCTCTCTCCTTCCTTCACCCACATACATTTTGCTTCTCTCTCCACTCCTGGATGCTCCCTTGCTGTCCCCGTGTTCCCCTGTGCAAAATGGATGAAGAACCCAGCCAGTCTGAGTTAGCTCTAAAGAATCCACTCACACAAAGTAAGACAGTCTGTGCTAAGCACTTGGAAGGGGAGACTGAGGAAAGGGTTTGCATCACTGTCTCACAGCAAGCAACGTGCACAATTCCTTAAGAAGCGTGTGTTCCCCAGAGACCTGTCTCAGCTTTGCTCTCCACCTGAGGGTCCTGCTCCCCTCTGCCTCTCCTCCTCCTCCTCCTGCCCAGGCCAATGCCTGCCTGCTCCTTCTCTTCACTGCCTCACTCTCAGATACCCCAGAACTGCAGCATGTCCTGCCTGCTGTTTTGTGCATCAGGTGGATCAACCCAGCTGCCTCTTTTCCTGCTCCCACACTTGCCTATGAAGACTCATTGCAAAGACTCAGAAAAATAAAGACTTCTCAAGTTAACAGAACTCATACTTCTTAGAAAGCAGATGTCATAGTTCCCATATTCAACAAGTATTTCCTGAGTGCCACTCGCCAAGGGTTGTTCTAGGGTATGGCAGTCAAATAAAGACAACCATCTCTTTCTGTCTGAGCACATTTTCTGATGTCTCATCTCTATCCCAAAACATTTCTTTTCAAACACATGCAGTATTCTCTGAAAGAGGACTCTGAAGTGGTCTACACCTTGCTGTATTTGTTAATGTTACAAATATATAATGCTATGTATATTAATGTTAACATACATAGAGTGTATATGTTTATTAATGTAACATACATGAATCACGCAGGAATAAAAAAATCTGAAAGGCCTATAACTAGTCAGATTGAATCAGTGTTAAAAAACCTCCCAGCAAAGCAGAGCTCAGGATCAGATGGCTTCCCTGGAGAGTTCTACCAACCAGCTAAGAAGAATTAACACAAAGGCAGGCACAGCGGTGGGTGCCTGTTATCCCAGCTACTCAGTAGGCTTGAGTCCAGGAGTCTGACCGCCTGTGCAACATAGCAAAACATTGACTATGAAAGAAAAAGAATTACTAAAAAGGGAAAGCAGAAGAATTAGCACTAATTCCTTTTTTTTTTTGGTATGTTGATTTTTTTAAAATTAAATTATAGTTGTGTACATTAATGCAGTCATGGGGTATAATGTGCTGGTTTTATATACCATTTGAAATATTTTCATCAAACTGGTCAGCATGGCCTTCATGGCATTTTCTTAGTTATTATGCTAAGATGTTTATAGTCTACATTTAGTAAGTTTCACATGTACCCTTGTAAGATGCACCATAGGTGTGGTCCCACCAATCACCCTCCCTCCACCCATCCTCCCAACTCCCCTCCCCTCTCTCTCCCCTTTCCCCATAATCTTGGGCTATAATTGGGTTATAGCTTTCAAAGCTATAAATTAGTTTCATAGCAGGGCTGAGTACATTGGATACTTTTTCTTCCATTCTTGAGATACTTTGCTAAGAAGAATATGTTCCAGCTCCATCCATATAAACATGAAAGAGATAGAGTTTCCATCTTTCTTTAAGGCTGCATAATATTCCATGGTATACATATACCACAATTTAACACTAATTCTTTTCAAATTCTCCAAAAAAAATTTGAAGAGGAAGAAGCACTTCCAAATTTAGTCTATGAGGGGGTCAGCATTACACTGATAGCAAAATTAGATGAAAATGCTATAAAAAAAACCATGAGCCAATATTCCTGATGAATAATAATGTAAAAATCCTCAACAAAATACTAGCAAACAGAATTCAACAACTCATTAAAAGGATTATATATCATGACCAAGTGAGGTTAATCTGAATGCAAGGATTCTTTGGCAGATGACAAATGATCAATGTAACATTCCTCATTAACAAAATGAAGGACAAATACCATCCATCACCTCAACTGATACCAAGCTGAACAAGCAAGTGACATGATTCAATTCCTTTTGATGATGAACCTTGGACAGAAATCTTGAGTGAATGGCTGTATTCAATGAGGCCCTATACATCCCTCTTCCATCTTTTTTCCCTGTTTCCCTTGTTGGATTTCCACTCTAGGAAAAGCCAGCACACTAATTGCACTCAGTCTGTGGGTGTCTGTGTGGGTCCTGCTCAGGTAGCATCGGTCAGTGGGGATTACCAGCCTTCGAGGCCTCACCAGACTTGCCAGAGATTTTCTGTGTCCTTATAGTGGAGGAAACTTTTGGTTTATGAACTTCCTTCCTATTCATAAATTCTCTCCTAATTTCTCTATTTAAAAGACATTCATTCACTTATTCATCAATTGTGCACCCACAGTATACTAGACAAAGTTACAGCAATAATCAGGATAGACGAGGTCTTACTTGGGGAAGCATCTGTCCCAGTGAGAGTGGTCAGCATTAATCTAACCGTGATATGTGTCCATTAGCATTGAAGAATGTTCTATCCTACTATGTGAAGCACATGAGCTACATGAAGTGTGGATAATGAGTAAGCAAGTCTCTTGTGAGACACAGTTAGAATCATAAGATATGTTATCGGTGGTTCTCAACCTTCCTAATGCCACGGTGTATTTTCATTGTTAGAAAGGGGTCGCAGCCCCCAGGTTGAGAACCACTGTGTTAAATAAACATAAGTTAGAAAATAGAGGATGTCAGTGTTGGATGTGGAAAGAGTTGGAGGACCAAGAGAAATCTGATGTCCCCAAGGCATCAGACACACCTGGTACGCCTTGTGCAGCATACGAGGCATTTACGTTCACAGAGGGCTGGCTCGGCCACCCTGGGTGCACTCTGGCCCCATGTGCCTTTTGCCTGAGAAATGTGAGTGAAACCCACAGGTGCTCATTATGGCCAAGCTGTCACTGCACATCCCACCTTGCACTTGGATGGAGAGGGTGTGCTTGGGTGTCCTCTGCCTGTGGGTCCCCCCTGGCCAACGCCAGCTCTGGTTTTATGACCTCATAACCTTATAACTGTAGGACATCAGTGAGAAAGGCTGATGTGGCAGAGAGGGAAAGAGAACTTGTGAACAATTCCCTAGACGCTGGCGGCAGCGTGGTCTCTGTAATCGGCTCCAGGAGCAAACACACAGTGACAGCTCTTCGTAGGTGCCTTCCCTGTGGCTTTCTTATGCTTTGGACCCCAGCTTGTAGCACTTGATGACTAGAAAGTTGTAAACTTTTTGTTTAACTAACTCTTTTACCTTTTGAACAAAAACAGAAGATTCTTTGTAGGATACCAATGCTGAGGCTCACCATCGATCACCAGCCCGTGACTTCTGAATTAGGCCCCTGCATGCGTTGCTATCAACACAACCTGCCCCAATATGTGTAGCCACCTTCCTGACCACCTTCTAAAAACCCCTGTCCTCAGGTGGTTGTGGAGATGGATTTGAGGCATTTTTCCCATCTCCTGGGTGATGTCATGGGTAATAATTTAGCTTTTCTCTCTGGCAATCTTCATTGCTCAGTAATTAGCTTTCTGTGCAGTGAGCAATCAGACCTACGTTGAACCCCCTTGTAGGTTAGCAAACATTTCCACCCTCCTCGGGTCCCAATGTATGTGTTTATCCTGCTCATCCTCTCTCCCCACCAGCTGAGTGTTTAAAATCAGTTGAAGCATCTTAGTTTAGTCTGTGAGACGTCTGTCCCCTGGGCACTGGGACAGCCTGCCTTACAACAGACTGCAGTGTCCGCGGCACTGGTGCCACTTCCTACCAGACCTACTGGTCACACAAACCCATTACACACAAGGTCTTACTGTATTTCTTTTCTCACTGTCTTTGGCCTCCCCTCTTCCCTTTCCTACCACTTAACCACAGAGACTGTCTTTGGAAAGAGATCTGACACAAAGGATCTATCTGGAAAGCTTGCTGCAAATATCAGAGTAGGTGTGTAGGAGTGTGAGAGGCAGGTCTGGGGTAGGGGGGTGAGTTCTCCACAAACACGGCTGGCAGTCTTACTCTTCTACTCCCCACAAGATGATACTTAAAAATATAAAGCCTCTTTCAATTCTTACAGGATTTTCTTTTTGACTCGCTGCACTAAATTATGTTGCAAACTCACTGCTTCCTTTCTGTTTCTTGCCTGGGAGCCCACGGTCTTCTTCACTCCCTAATTATTTTGAGGGCAAGCTTCTCCCTTTGCTCATGTGGAATTGCTGTGCGACTGCAGACACAGAGGCCATGTGCAGGGACCGTTACTTTGTCCCCCTGCTTTCAATTCTCACCACTTCATGGCAAACATCATATATTTCTTCTATAAAATCAGTGCTTTATAATCCATCAACACCCCACAAAAAGTGGACTCTCTTCTTGTTTACTAAGCAATCACGGGAGCCCCCTCCCTATTTGAAATGTTCTATACACTGACATTGATGAACTCCACAAAGCAGCTGTCTGTGTTAGGACAGGAAAGCCTGGAACACATTTAGCGAGGTTTTGTTTTGGATTTTTCAAACGCAGCCTTGAGGGATCACTCCCCTCCCTTCTCCAGCTCAGAAACTGAGGGGCTGAACCCGGCTGAAAGCAGCAATTCCAAGGAGCAGCTGAAAGTCATTTCACCATGAAGCCGGCCTTGGCAGGCCTCCGACACTCCATATGGTCGGCAGCTCCAGTCTCCAGGAAGCGCCCGATCCTTCTCCCCCCTCCGCTACATTGTTTATAATCCCAGCATGTATGCTGGAAAGACAATTGTGTCGAAAAGATGCCTCACTCCGAGGTTTTTTCCTCTATTAACCTTCATGTGAATAATTCACTGAGCCGTAATTTAATATTTATTATGTTTTTGTATCCTCTATCCATCTAAGGCAAGCTGTAACCCACCCAAGCATGGGCTGAACCAAGAAGAACGCGAGGAAGCAGATGAAGTTGTTTCCTTCCAGGGGCCAAGGCATGAGAAATACGAAAACTGTCGGAGTCAGTTTGGTCTGCCGTGACAAACGGCCCTCGACTGGGTGGCTTGGAAACAGTTCTTTCTCACAGTTCTGGCGGCTGGCCATCTGGGGTCAAGGTGGAATGTGGCTGGATTCTGGTGAGGCTCTCATCAGGGTTACAGATGGCCAACTTGTCCCTGTGTCCCCGCATGGCGGGAACAGGTCTGGTGAGCTCTCTGGGGTCTCTTCTGTGAAGACACTCAGCCCGTTCACCCGGGCTCCACTCACTCCCAATCACTTCCCCAAGGCCCCACCCCCTAATACCACCGTGCTGGAGGTTAGGATTTCAACGTATGAATTTTGAGGGATACAAACATTATTCCATAACATTCACTTTCCAAGACCTGTGGAGCAAAGTGACAGCCCTTCCTGGGTGCCTTCCCTGTGGCTTTCTTACGCTTTGGACCCTTCTGCTGCCACATGCTGGCTGTGGGCTGGGCCTGTGGAGGCCTTGGAAACGCAGGCTTCTCCTCCATTCCCCAGCTCTCCACTCTGATCCCCCAGAAAGCTCCACACAGACTCTTTTGTCAGCCCCAGACCCAAAGCTCTTATGCACGTGGAGACCAGCTCTGGGACGGCCTCAGACCCACGGAGACAAGCCCTGGTGGGAAAGGCACCTTGCTGGGACCTGAATCTACTCTCAATGGAAAAGCTAATCCCGTGAATTTCCTTAAAACGAGAATCCCCTGTCACTTGTAATAACTTGAAGGAAAAGCAGAGAAATTTTTGTCTTCCAGAGCTAGCTTCGTGCCATCCAACAGAAATATTAAATATAATACAAGCCACACATGCTTGCTGTCTACAGACAAATGTGACTTAAGGTTCCCTCATTGCATTTTAAAAAAAGGCAAAATTAATTGTAATAATAACTTTTATTTAGCTCAACATTTCAACATGTAATCAATATAAAAATTACTCATGAAAAATTATGTCCTTTTGTAATACTGTGTATTTTGCACTTACAGCACGTCTCAATTTGGGGCTCAATTGCCACATGTGACAGTGTAGGTTTAGAGGCTCAGAACAAAGTGAGTGGGAGAAGGAGGGCCTCCGAGTGAGAAGTTTCTGTGCAAATCTGTCCTCTCTTGCCTCTTTGGGAAGTCCTTCCTTTCTGATGAGCTGCTGGAGAATGTTGCCATTGAATCCTCAACCCTGTATGAGGGATAAAACTCAGTGTCGGTGCCCAGGACGCTGCCTTCTTCACCTGCCCCCTCTTCTCCAGGGACCCGTGCTCCCCCTCACTGCGTGCACAGATCTCCTGTGAATCTTCTCAGAATGCAGATTCTCGTCCAGTAGCTCTACAGTCTCCTCTCCTTGTCCCCCTTAGTCTTGCTCTTCTAACAAGCTCCCCACTGACCCCACTCCTTCCAGTTCTAGGAGCCCCCCGAGGCCCCCATGAGAGGCTGACATGGATGCTCCCAGAGCCGTGCCTGTTTGCATCAGTGTACCAGAGTGTCCAACCTGTGGCCCATGGGCCACACGCAGATTATGTGAGGACTTTCTTTGCTTATATCTGTGGTGTCAGATAACTCAGAAAGTATGCACAGCCTTTTTTTTTTTTTTTTTTTTGCTAATTTGCTTTTGTTAAGATTTGTGTTATTTAATGCATGGCCCCAAAAAACTCTTCTTCCAAAGTATGGCAGAGAAAAAAGAAGGTTGGACGCTCCTGAAGGCAGTGTGTAGCAAGGTGCAGAGAATGTGAACTTGGACAAAGATCGCCATGGCCTGGAGCTTCTGCTGCCACGTGCCGGCTGTGAGCTGGGCCAGCTACTCAACCACACGAGGCCTGAGTCTCGTTTTCTATTAAAATGAAGGCAGCAGCCACCTTATCACACTGGGCAGGGCTGGCCCATAAGAGACAGTCAATAAGGCTCAGATAGTTTAGCTTTGGGATGTGATGGAACAATTTTACATTGAGAAAAGAAAGAAATCAAATTTTATTGAATTAACTAGAAATGGGTCCAACTTAATAAGTATCACTTCCTCAAGGAGGACTTCCTGACCCTTCTCGTCTAATGGAGATGCACAGTCAAGCTTTGCTCGAGGGATGAGAGGGACGAGTTCTCAGAAATACCTTGTTAGGCCATTTCATCCTGTGCAAGCATCACGGAGAGTACTTACCAAACCTTCCTGGTCTAGGCTCCGGGTCTAGGCTAGATAGTGGAGCCTCCTGCTCTGGGGCTACAAACCTGTACAGCATGTTACTGTGCTGAACACTGTAGGCAACTGTAACAGTGGTGAGTGTTTGTATGTAAACCATGTTACTGTGCTGAACACTGTAGGCAACTGTAACAGTGGTGAGTGTTTGTATGTAAACCATGTTACTGTGCTGA
>CAUYTI010162544.1:0-25695 GCA_963575145.1 Galago senegalensis | reverse complement strand
TGAGAAGGGGTCTCACTTTTGCTCAGGATGGCATCGAACTCCTAAGCTCAAACAGTTCACCCCCCCTCAGCCTCCCAGAGTACTGGGATTACAGGCATGAATTAATATTTATTTTTAAAATTATTTTTATTTTTTTTTTTTGAGACAGAACCTCAAGCTGTTGCCCTCAAGCGAGTCTCCTGCCTCAGCCTCCCAAGTAGCTGGGACCACAGGCGTCCGCCACAACGCCCAGCCATTTTTTGGTTGCAGCCATCATTGTTGTTTGGCGGGCCCAGGCTGGATTCGAACCCACCACCTTAGGTGTATGTGTCTGGCGCCTTAGCCACTTGAGCCACAGGTGCTGAGCCATGAATTAGTATTTAAATTTTAATTTTTAATTCAAATCTTTACTTGTTTACAATTAGGTACTTGGTTTTGTCTTATAAAGGAATTTTAGCATTTTTTAACAAAGAGTTACACTTTTAACACATAGCATAAATAAAAGAATTAAAAACATTGGCTTGGCACCTGTGGCTCAAGCGGCTAAGGCGCCAGCCACATATACTTAAGGTGGTGGGTTCGAATCCCCAGCCTGGGCCCGCCAAACAACAATGATAGCTGCAACCAAAAAATGGCCAGGCATTGTGGCGGGCGCCTGTAGTCCCAGCTACTTGGGAGGCTGAGGCAGGAGACTCACTTGAGCCCAGGAGTTGGAGGTTGCTGTGAGCGTGATGTCATGGCACTCTACCCAGGGGGATAGCTTGAGGCTCCATCTCAAAAAAAAAAAAAAAGAAACATTAACATAAAACATTAAAACTAAAAACTATAGTTAAATAGTTTAAAAACATTAAAACTATAAAACATTTATATAGATATAGAATTAGTAGTGCCCATGTATAATGTACATTCTTATATTTCCCTCAAATATTTAGGGAAAAAATTCACATTATACAATAAAAAAAAAGTGGTTTATCTGTTGTGGTGATCTGAGATCAGTGATCTTTGATGTTACTATTGTAATTATTTTGGGGCACCACAAATCACACCCACATGACAGTGAACTTAATAAATATTGTGTGTGAAGCTCGGTGCCTGTGGCTCAAGTGGCTAGGGTGCCAGCCGCATAAACCTAAGGTAACGGATTTGAATCCAGCCCGAGCCCTCCAAAAACAACAATGATGGCTGCAACCAAAAAAATAGCCAGGCGTTGTGGCGGGTGCCTGTGGTCCCAGCTACTTGAAAGGCTGAGGCAGGAGACTCGCTTGAGCCCAGGAGTTGGAGGTTGCTGTGAGCTTTGATGCCAGGGCACTCTACCCAGAGTGACAGCTTGAGGCTCTGTCTCAAAAAAAAAAAAAAAGTTGTGTGTGTTCTGACTGCTCTACCAATGAGCTGTTCCCCCTTCTCTCTCCCTGTCCACAGGCCTTCATATTCCCTGAGGCATAATAATATTAAAATTAGGCCAGGTAGGTTGGGTGTGGTGGCTGGCCCCTGTAATCCTAGCACTCTGGGAGGCTGAGGCCAGTGGATCACCTGAGCTCAGGAATTCAAGACTAGCCTGAGCAAGAGCAAGACCCCATCTCTACTAAAAATAGAAAAACTAGCCTGGTATTGTGTCAGGCACCTGTAGTCCCAGCTACTCCAGAGGCTGAGGCAAGAGGATCACCTGAACCCAAGAGTTTGAGGTCCCTGTGAGCTATGATGCCATGGCATTCTACCCAGCGTGACAGAGTAAGACTTGGTCTCAAAAAAATAATAAATAAAATAAAATAAGGCCAGGTAGTAACTCTCCAATGGCCTCTAAGTATTCAACTGAAAAGAAGAGTTGCTTTAAATTGAAAGTTAGAAATGATAAAGCTTAGCGAGTAAGGCATGTTGAAAGCCAAGGTAGGCCAAAATCTATTGCAAAAAACAGTTAGCTAAGTTATGAATTCAAAAGAAAAATCCCTGAAGGAAATTAAAAGTGCTTCTCCAAGGAACACAAATGATAAGAAAACCAAACAGCTTATTGCTGATATGGAGAAAGTTTTCTTGGTCTGGATGGAAGATTGAACTAGCCATTACATTCCCTTAACCTGTGAATACTGATTCTTCTGAGGGATCTGGGGAGCCAGTTGAAAGGAAAACCTTCTGGAAAAGATTCACCATTCTAAATGCTATTAGGAACACGCATGATTCTTAGGAGGTCAAAATGTCCACACTACAGAAGTTTGGGAAAAGCTGATTCCAACCTTCATGGATGACTTTGAGGGGTTCAAGACTTCAGCGGAGGAAGTAACTGCAGATATGGTAGAAATAACAAGAGGACTAGAATTAGAAGTGGAACCTGAAGAGCTTCCAGTTCTTTCCTTTTCTATCCTATCCAAGATTTTTTAGTCTCTCACTTCATATATTGGGAACACTAACTCTCTCTCACACACACACTTACACACATTTTCATTCTTATTAAAACACAGGGGCCCTAAATCCATCTCTGTCCCTAATCTGCATCCATGTGTATCTTCATGACTGTCAGCCCCTGCATCCTGCAAGTCAGTAAACACTTTTCAAGGGGATCTTCTGTCTTGTACAATTCCCTCAGGACCTTGAGAACTGGGAAGCCCTGACTCACTATATTGGAACATAAATGTATTCACACAGTGACTTTCTAAGAACTTGCTGAGGAATCTCCACTCTTCCCATGCTAGGGGCCCCTCCTGGTCTTGTCATTTTTTTAAATAATAAGCTTTATTGAAATGTAAATAAATAAATAATATTTATTTCCTGAATCTCACCCCAAACTGGAAACTGCATTTTTAATGAACAGCACAGGTGATTCTGATTTAGGCCATTTCTATGTCTACTCTGGGAATGATACACTGAAGGTTAACTCTATGCCATAGGATGGCTTCCCCATGACCATGGTGTCACCAAAGACTACTAGAGCCTAGGGAAGGGAAGATAGAATGCCGGTAGAAGTGAAATGGGAAGAAAGAGATTGGCAAACAACAGGCTGGAGGACTTTTGCAGATGTTCTAGCAGTTAGAGGTGAAGGTGGAGAAAATTTGCCCCATCTGAGTATCAATCATATTATTATTAAACTGATATAGTTTTCTTTATATCAAGTCATCCAACACTGCCACCTCCTTCAGCCTTGTCTTGAGAAATCATATCCATTTAGATCTAATTTTTTTCAAATACATAATGCAAAAAAAAATTAATTATTGACACTTTCAAAAGTGTCTATATACTATTAAAATCTTTGCAGAACTACCAGCAATGAAAGCCCCATCCTTAGGAAAAGATCCCTTTACTGGGAGCTCCCAGAGGGCAGAGATGACGTTCTCTCCTTGGCAATTCCTTGTGATGCCCATTCTTCCTAGGATCAAGAAAGTTTATCAAGAAAAATCTGTTTTCCAGAGTCAAGACTAACCTTTTTCACCTTCTAGGTAGAATATAGCTTATCGGACATGGAAAGTCAGGAATAATTTGATCTCCAGATTATGCAGATGTGACTGCTACTATAAAATGCAAATATACTGCAAATTAAAAGTTAATGAAATCTCCCCCAAGGGTCAAGTTGCAGTTAGTCTTCTTTATTTTCTTTAAAACTTCAGCCTTTTAGGAAGTGTTTTAGAGTTAACCAAACATATAGAAGGTTCCAAAGTGTATCATCACTTCAAGACATTTAAAGGAAGTTTCCTTGAAGTGGAAAAAGATGTGTAAATGTAATATTTTTTGCAAGTTACAAAAAAAGTGTTCAGATGAATTCCAAAGTGACTATTCTTCCCCCAACATTCTTTAATAAGAGAGGCTCAAACAAAGCTATCTGCACAAGCAATAGTAAATTCATGTCCTGGTGTTCTGGGAACATAATGCAATCATGGTTTGCAAATGCAAATTTAGGGAAGACACTAGACTCCATAAATAAAGATTTATGAGGTGGTCTCATTAATATTTCTTTGAAACCATGTTTTGCACAAAACAAAGTGAAACGAAATCCTCTATAGCACTTTGAGCATCCAGCCCCTAATGAGGTATGTAAATGCTGCAAATAGTAATGTTTTTCATACTAATAGCAAAGCTCATTCCTGTTCATTATACATTTAGTTCAATTTGTTGTATGCATGCTATATCCATGCCAGGCACCATTTTTCAGGCCATGAAATGGATGCATAAATTGGTGTTTCTTTTTCTGGTTCAATATTTTCATCATCTCAATCCAGTAGACATCCACAGAGAAAATGCATGTGCTGTAGGCAGAGCAGAACTCTTGTGTTTTCATCTAAGTGCTGAACCCTTTGTTCCCGTAGCCTAAAGGAAAAAATGTATCTCTACACATTAAAGACACATTGGAGTACAAACCCCACAAGATCATGCTCTGTCTTCTTTTAAAGGATTTTACTGCGTTTTACAATGCTTGTGTGTGGGTGAGAAAGCAAAATGCCCCACCGGGACCAAAATAGATCAATTGCTTAGAAACAATACAAGTCCATGTAAGATTCAACTTTCTATACTTTTTATGTTTTTCTTTTAGAATGATCATTACTTTCTCAAGGACATTGGTGGTTTCTTTAAAATATACTTACCCTAAATCCTTCCACGTATATTGCCTAAACAAATAAAACTCTCATGTCTTGGGCTTCATTTGCCATTTCTCTCATTCTTTCATGAAGGGTCCTCACATATAGATTTCATTATACCCTAAAAGATATCTAACTCCTTCTGGATATGTTACCAAAAGCTTGGCATCTGTCCATGAGGCCACATCAGGAAAAAAAAGGACAAGTAGTTGAGGAGAAGACAAATGTATTGCTTTGCTGGCAAAGAATGAAAATGTCAGACTATCATCTCAAAGTGCAAAATTCCTGTACATAAGCAGAAATAACAGAGCTTTTTAAAGGGAGGGCCCTCAGTTCTGGGCTACTGCTATTCGACCACAGTTAATGATTCTAATTGCTCCATCTTCTCTGAAGGCAAAGCTGTGACCTCTGCCCACCTCCACCTACTGGTCACCGGCCACCAAGACAGTTCAGCTGAGCTACTTCCTGCAGAACAAAGAACAAAAGACATTCCCCTCCCCCTCCCAACCACAGAGGAGATACAGGCATCTAGGTCTCAGTTGGGGGAAGTTTTAAAGAGACAAAAAACATTTTTGCCATTTTTTTCAGACCTTTCCTATCTGCTCTGCTTCCATATCTATGGGAAGAGGGCAGCTACTCAATTACACATTCCCCACACTCAATTTCAGCCTTCATTATCTATGGAAGGGACATAGTCATCAAGCTACTTCCTACTGAACTGGAGCGATGTTTTAGATAGAAGGGGTGTATACTTACCTGTGTCACTGCAATATTTTGGCAGTATATTCGCAATAGTTTACTAGGCAAAAAATGTCATAAGTCACCACTATAGGAGTGAGGATCACATCACTACAAGGCATAAGGGACTGGTGCCTTGTACACAATGTCTGATACAGGACTGGGCTAGAAAGAAGCACAGGGCCTCTGAGTGCAGAGCCACGGGTTGCACCCGACAGCTGATCCAAGAGACCGGCTTCTGCAAATTCAGAATCACACAACACCAACAAGGTTTAGGTGCAGCAGCAAGACAGATTAACAGAAGAGGTGATAGCCTGGGAAAATCCTCACTAAGGAGTTGTCTCACCATCCTATACACAGAGCAAATAATCAAAGAAAGGTTAGCAAAAATAGCAACATCTGCATTTTTTCCATTTTCTTAAACAGATACTTTAGATCACCTAAAGCTTGGACCCTCCACTGGGGACTTGGGTCTTCTTTTTTCATTGGACACCTTTTTACTTTGGCTTGATGGACTCAGAAGGGTTCACTTCTGACAATTTCTATGAGATGTGAGTTGTTAGGGGCAACTTCATAGGATCTCTTGTACTTTTCTTTCTAATTGGGGCCAAGACAGAAAGAAGCAAACTTGTGTATAGTGGTTAGCACCTGACTCACTCATTTGACATACCGTTTTACTCTGTTTTCTTTACTCATGATTGAGGTACCATACTCACCTTGGGGTGCCAAGAAGGGTCTCTCATAAACTGTTTCTTATGGGCCTAACTTAAGCCTCCTATGAAGGTCACCCTTACCAGGAACAGGACAGGCAGCAACACTCTATCCCACTTCCACACATCAATTCCACGATGCAGGTAATTTCCATGCTAGATGTAGGGCTTTGCTTATTTGCTGGGTTACCTCCGATTTAGAACAGGGTCCACTGTCACTGTGCATAGAGGAAGAGAGCCTATGAACATCTCGATGACCTATGGGATTTGTGTCTAGCTCCTTGGAGAAAAGGCACACCAGATTCTCACTGGGGGTCTGTTTGAAGAAGTTCATGGACAACCACAGAACCTTGTGTAGCAGTTCCAGGTAGAGATTCCCCTGAAGGGCACTGTCACGGGGTAGCCAAACATGGTAATACCTTGACCTGTCAGGCTGTCCCTGCAGCTGCCTGTCCACAGCATCTGTCACCAACAAGCCACAGGATGATGTTATCCTCCAAGGCTTGTTGCCACTCTGTGTTCATGAAAGCATATATAGGGAGAAAAAGATGGAGTCTGTCAGACGAGGGCAGACATGTCACAGCTGGTCTGTTGGGTTTACGTCCCACCTGACCTTCACCCCTTGTCTCCCATTCTTACTGTTTAGTTTAGGTGGACTGATTTAGGAGATTAACTTTTAAATTATAATGTTTGTTATTTATGAGTGATGGGTTCTACCAGTTATTGTTAAAGATGAGAGTTCACATGGTCTTCACTTTGAACTGAAATATGCAAAACTGTAATGCTGGAAATGGAAGAAAAGAACAGTCTTGGGGAGGTTCCTCTCACTGTTCTCCAGGATCCTGGCCTTCTGTCAAAGTTTAGTGGACCTATCCCTGTCTCTGCATATTGGCCGACAGTGGCAGGCAGCCAGATCCTCTTCGTCCGGTAACAATGACTTATGTACACAGGACCTTGGCGATGGCCCTGTCCCATGTCAGCAGCTCCTGGTGGGAACCCATCTTGGAATTTCAGATATTCTCTCTATTCCGGGAAAGCAAGTCTCTATCCAGCCTGAAAAGGTATCTGCTAATATGAGTTTAGGCATCTGAACGAAACTGCTGGTCACTGCAGGTTGCTTTTCTGTCCTTGGACTGCCCTGAACACATAAACAGCACGTTGCAAACAGGTCTCCCAAATAAGGTCCCCCCCAAATCCATTAAGGCAGCACATTCACAATGTATGTGTTCATGTAGGCGCTTCACAAGAGGCCAAACCAAACCGAACCAGACCTTTGAGTAGGAGAGAAAGGCCATGAGAATTCTGTCCCCACTTAGCTACAGCATCCCAAATGTCAGAGCCCCAGTCTTTATTTTTAAAGAGGAATTAAATCTAACCTGGGGGTCTAGCCCCAGAGAAAAGATTGCCTTCAGTAGCTCCTTAGCAGTTCTGCCAGTGGCTTTTTTTCTTTTTGCCAGGCTGGCCACCTGCTTGGGCTCACCTATGGTCTGCATCAGAGCTATTATTCCAGGGGCATGTTTAGTATTCTCATTTCCTGCTGTCGCAAGTCCCCCCTTTCCTTAGAAATGGTACCGAGGGCACACACAATCATAAAAGCATATTTAAAGTTTATGTCAATGTTCACCGTCTTCCCACTGGGTAATTGCTCTGGTTAAAGTGATCACCTTAACTATGTGCGCACAAGTCCCAAGTGGCAGTGCCACTGTTGTGATCGCCGCATATTCAGCTCTTCGCTGTCTATAAAGCTGCTCCCATTGGTGAAAAGATTCCAATTTTGTTCTGGCATCTGCTGAACTGACAGATCCATTCTGCTAGAATACACAGCCTCCAGAACTTCAAAACAGTCAATGCGGCAAGGCTCATTCTCTTTGGCTGGCAAAAGGGTGGCAGGATTGAGGTTAAATGCGCATTTTCATAACAATTCACAAGTGGCTATTATTGCCTGAAGGCAAAGAGATCATCCTCTCCCAGTATTGCTCAGTGGCTCTGACGAGCACGCCACTGGCCTGGGATGACTCCCGCCTCTACACTAACAGTCCCAGACTCATTCCTCATTTCTTTCCTATTATTTATGAGTCAGGCAAACCCAAAACAGGGAAAGTCATAAGCTGTCCCCTTATAGGCTTCCTATAAGGTGTGAACTAAAACAAAATCTTAAGTCTTCTCCCCTACCCCCCACCCCCAGCTCCCAGCAGCTGACTTATTGGACCCCCTCTTGTTCAGGGCATCCCTAAAACTGAGTTCCCGGCCACAAGAAAGGAGATCAGACAGGACTCATCATGACCCCTCCCCTTCTTAGAGATGTCCTTTGTGACTCACTAACTGGCCTAAGGCTTTATATCACAGTACAGAACAAACCACTGGAGTCTGTCCTGTACTTTGTCTCTAATTAACAGACCCTATATGTTACCCATTCCTTTTCACTGATGCCCAGGCTTTTAGACAAAGCGTAGCTCTTTCAGCCAATTGTCAGGTAAAAATCTTTAAACTCATCTATAACCTGTAAGCCCCCCACTTCCAGATGTCCCACCGTTTTTGGCCAAATCAATGTAAGTTTTCCACCCACTGATTTATAATCTCAGCTGCAATTCCTGTCTCCCTAAAATGTACAAAACCAAATTGTAACCCTGCCACCATGAATCCACTTGCTCAAGGCGTCTTGGGTGTGGTTCTAAGTCAGTCTTTGTTGGGAGCCTCCACAGAACCCTTCTCCTCCTCTTCCTCCTCCTCTGAGCCTCCTAGAACAAAAGGCCTACCTGGACCCACCCCAAGAGTTCTGCAGTAAAGACCCTAGCCCACCAGAACATTCCAGCAAGCCGTGGCATCTTCCTCCCCTACACCCAGTATACAAAGAGGCCTCCAGCTGCCCTCATTGCAGAGGCCATCTTTGCCCCGCTCAGGCAGGTCACTGTTCCTTTTCTTTCTTTTTTTTTTTTTTTTTTGAGACAGAGCCTCAAGCTATCCCCCTGGGTAGAGTGCTGTGGTATTACAGCTCACAGCAACCTCCAACTCCTGGGCTCAAGCAAGTCTCTTGCCTCAGCCTCCCAAGTAGCTGGGACCACAGGCGCCCGCCACAACGCCCGGCTATTTTTTTTTTTTTTTTTTTTGTTGCAGCCGTCATTGTTGTTTGGCGGGTCTGGGCTGGGGATTCGAACCCGCCACCTTAGGTGTACGTGGCTGGCGCCTTAGCCAGTTGAGCTATAGGCGCGAGCCCACTGTTCCTTTTCAATAAACTTGGCCTGAACTTCTCCACTCCTAGTCTTGTCTTTGGGCCTGCTGCACTACCTTTCAGTCCTCAGATTTGGTTCAAAATAAACCTCTTTAAAGTACTTTACAGAGTATGGCTTCTTTTCCATCGACAAAGGGCTTTGCCATCAGTCTCAAGTCTGGGATCCAGATACCATTCCTAGGAAGCCGGATAAGTATTTACAAATCTGTAAATCTTGGAGGTTCTGCAAGTCCCCTGCTAAGCTTTTATCAAACAGAGCGGGAGAGCCCTTTTAAAGCCATGAGGCAAAGATACAATGTTCCCCTGCTGCCCCACCCTCCCACCCCTCAATTCCCTAGGCCTGGATGAGCTCAGAAATCAGACCCCCGTCTCTAGACACACACAGGCCACCCTTTCCAGGCTGCACTCTCTGGGCTCTAGCAAAGTCAAGAACAAAAGCAGCTTGAAAGGTTTGGGGTGGTTCCTCCTTGAGTAGGGAGCACACGCCCTAATTCCTGGCCTGAAGCAAAACCCATAAAGACCTATTCCTGTGCTAATTTTAGCGTTATTTTCTGCCTGCAGACCTTTGGTCAATAGTGACACACCTCCCCAGTACCCCCTGCCCACAGGAAAAGCAGCATTTAAACCCCCAAGACTGAAGGGGAGGAGCTGGACAGCCAACACTAGCCTTCAGCTGCCTTACTTCTGCCAGCCCCTCCCCCACCACTCCCTGCCGGACTCACAGAGCACTGAGTGTGCCCGGTCAGGGTGTAGCTGGGGGAAGGGGCCCCCACCACTTCTGTGAGTGCTGCTTGGTACCGTGCTGCTTTGCACCAACTGAATACCCACTGTCAATTATTTAAGGGACTGCTGTGGGTGGGGCAATATTTGTTTTGGAGCTCTTAGTGAGACAGGGGACTCCAGGCCTTTCCTTTGTCAGCTGAGTCTATGCTCTTTTTAATGTCTTTTTTCTTTATAAAAAGCACACTGATTGTACATAAATTGCCTTCTTCCAGCTACAGTTGTCCCCTGGCCAAATCATTCCCTGTTGGATTTTAGAAGTTGAAGCCATTCCCACTCCTGAGTCATAACTAGTGGGCATGAGAGTTATTTTCAGTCACACCCTCCCCCATTCCTCTCCTGGCACGGGGTGGGGGGCTGGGATGGAGGGAGGAGGAACTATAAGTGACGGAGAAGCACAGGCTTTTGTTATCCATAAGTAATTAGCTATTATACAAATGCAATTTGGAGCAGAATGTCCACAAACGTCTCATAAATAGCCAAAAACAAGCCTACTAACAGGAAGTTCTTAAAGAAATGTGTGCATTCTATGTAATTACAATAGAAAATATGTTTTACCTTTAGCGTCAAAATTCTTAACAGCTAAAAAAAGGCTCTGATGACACACAAGAAGAAATTGTAGAGGATGCATTAATTTTCAGGATGCCCCTAACGTGTCTTAAGTACCCTGTTCCAGTTCTAGGCAACCCCCAAAGACAGGCATTTTCTTAGGGTTCATCATTGTTAAGAGGAAATCAGATTAAAGAAAATTCAATTAAGCCTAATAGGAATTCTGCTGAGCACGATACACAGTTTCCATAGGCCGGGATCTGTGTGGGCTGGGGAAGGCCCCACTTCCCAAGCCAGCCACTGGCTGCTGGCTTGCAGCACGGGTGTGGCTCTAGCATCTTGTGCACATCCAGGGGTGGGAACAGTCAACTGGCACACACTCCCTCTCTAGTCCCCTTTCACCTGGTGGCAGGCCACACTCACTGGTCCCTCCATCCAACTATTTAACTAAAACAAAGTATACCATTACCTTTACCCTAGACCTGTAAGATTTTATTAGGTCATTAAATATAAAATGTCTGACTGTGAATCAAACAAGGAAATTGGACATTTATACCCAATACATATGGGATCTTGTTTCATTTAATTGACCTTTGACAAAATAATTCTAGTTATAAGACAGTATAATAATTGGAGGTTTCATTTAGCAGCCACTTCTCCTTACACTCCAGCATGTCATTGGATTGCAATAAAACCAACCTCTTTAGACATAGGTTTGTAGCTATAAGCCATGCCACCAAAATTTTTCCAAGAGTCTTTCAGATAGAATAGAAATGGAGGCTCACTTTTTGAAACAATACTTATAATCAAACACAGACACTACAGACAATTCTCAACAAAATTCCAGGGCCTACTAAACAAATGGGAATCCAAAATGGATAGATGCCATCCCAAAATGTCCTGTTAGAGGGCTCCAAACAACTGTCTTGTCACAGGCTATAAGGATCAAAACCCTTCCCAAATGGTGGCCTAGATCCCCAATCCCTGGGAACTGCAAATGAGCTCAATCCAAACCACATTCCCTAGCTCCGCTTAGCCTCCTGACTCCCTCCCCTAACCCGGCACCAAAAACACTGGAGATCCAAAAACCTCCCTAGTGGGTGGAATCAGGGTCTCAGGGCCCATCCCAGGGAACTTACCAAATAAATGGCCATGGCATCTGGACACTTCCCAAATTCATTTCCTTTTTCTCAATGCAGTTCAGGTTGCAAGGAGGTGGTCTGACTCTGGAAGAAAGAGATGAGAGATCCTGAAGCTAAAACACTCTCTGGTAGCCATTGGAACCATCCCACACTCTTGCACTTCGAAAAGAAGTCACTCCCGCCATATGGCCTGTAGCTCAATGGCTAGGGCACCAGCCACATACACTGGAGCTGACAGGTTCAAACCTAGCCCAGGCCTGCCAAACAACAATGAAAACTATAACCAAAAAAAAAAAAAAAAAGCTGAGAGTTGTGGCAGGCACCTATAGTCCCAGCTACTTGGGAGGCTGAAGCAAGAGTATTGCTTAAGCCCAAGAGTTAGAGGTTGCTATGAGTTGTGACACCACAGCACTCTACTGAGGGCAACATAGTGAGACTTTGTTTAAAAAAAAAAAAAGGAAGAAAAAGGAAAGGAAAGAAAAGAACAAGTCACTCTCTCCAGTTAAGACTCACTGCTCAAACTGGGGCTTCTTCCTGCTTCTTCATAGGGTGCCATTTCACCAATGGGGTGATGAGCCCACCCAGAAATGCCAAAATCTCTTACTGAAAGCTTGGCAATTGTCTAGGGGGCTACATCTAAAGAACAAAGACAAGTAGTTGAGGAGAAACAAAGATAAATTTATTATTTTGCAGGCAAAGGAGGAAAATGTCAGACTATCATCTCAAAGTACAAAATTCCTGTACATAAGCAGAAATGTAGAGCTTTTAAAGGGAGAGCCCTCAGTTCTAGGCTACAGTTAATGATTCTAATCTTCCCATCTTCCCCAAATACAAAGCCTTAACCTCCACCCAGCTGGGAGGCCCAATCAGATCTCTATCTGCCAACCTCCACCTGCTGGGCACCAGGCCTCCAGATAATTCAGCTGACCTATCTCCTGCCACACAGAGAACAAAAGACATCCCCCTGCCCCTCAACCACCACTAGGGGTAGGGATCCAAGTCTTTGTTCCCAAAAAGAGTGGGAGAAGTTTTAAAGTGACAGAAAACATTTTTGCTATTCTTTTCAAGCCATTCTCTCTGCTATAGGTGGGCAATTCAGAAGAATCAGAATTGAAAGAGAAATCCTTATTTGAATAATTACTTATGTGGCAGAATAACTTGACCAAGAATTTGCCCTGGTCTGTCTTTGCTCAGTATTAGCTTGAGAATAGTCTGAGCAATGTTATTTCCTCTCTGTCTCAAGGTGGTAAGGGCTTTCTTTTTCTCAGGGCAGAGTACAGAGACTTTTAATTTCATCTACCCTGCATTAAATTCTACGTCTCAAAAGATGCAGAACTAGATTATCTGAGAGGAGAGGAATAGAAAGAGCAAGTGTATAAAGGCAGAGGGGCACCTAGGCAGTCCTGGGAGGGTCAAGGATAGATGTCTTAGCCCATGCAGCACTTACAAGGTGGTGCAACCTCCAAGGGCAAGATTATGTGGCACCATGTGCTGTATACAGTGAACCCTGGCTTTGTACCCCTTGGTCAAGACACTGTTGACGGGAAGGATGAGTTCAAGAGATCTGTTGTAGGTCATGACAACTACAGTTAATGACATTATATTGGCTATTTGAAAATTGTGTAGAAAGTAGTTTTTAAGACTTCTTACCACAAAAATGGTAAGTATGTGAGGTAGTGCATATGCTAAATAGCTTGATTTAGCCATTCCAACATGTATACATAAAGCCAAACATCATGTTGTACACCATAAACATATAGAATATTTGAAATAAATAAGTAAACAAGGCTCGGCACCTGTAGCTCAAGTGGCAAAGGTACCAGCCACATACACCAGAGCTGGGGGGTTCGAATCCAGCCCAGGCCTGCCAAACAGCAATGACGGCTATAATTCAAAAATAGCCGGGTGTTGTGACCAGCACCTATAGTCCCAGCTACTGGGAGGCTGAAGTAAAAGAATCATTTAAGCCTAGGAGTTGAGGTTGCTGTGAGCTACAATGCCACAGCACTCTACCCAGGGTGACAGCTTGAGACTGTCTCAAAAAATAAGTAAATAAATAAATAAACAAGACACTACTAGCCATACACATGGGAAAGTGAACCAGACTATGACTTTTGATGACGATTAGGATCCTTCTAATGTTAGAGGTAATTAAGAGCATCCACTGCAAACTGGGGAAGGTGGAACAGCTGGTTCAAATTATCAAGCTTTTCATACCTATTTTGGACCAGGGCTGCAGCTCTTGTTGTATTATTCACCAATGAGATATATTAAATACCATTAATATCAGCCATAAAAGAATTATCTCAAGGTATTGATTCAGATTATCCTGTTTATGCCTACAACACACCCCTCCTTTGAAGTATTTTCAAGTAAATCACCATGCATCAGTGTAGCGTTGTGGCTCCAGGAGAGTGAGTGCCCAGAGCAGCAGTCACCCATCTCTCAGTGGACACTGCAGGCTTAGACTGGAATCATTGCACATCCAGTCAATGGGCTAAAGACCAGAGGCCTTTTCTCAAGTTTCCTGGATTTCATAAACCCCTGTATCTTGTAAGCTCCAGGGAAGGAAGACAGGCTACCCTAAAATACATAAAATATATGTTCCTTGGCCCAAATAATTATGTCCAATCTAAAATTAATTTGATTTTCTTAAGTGATGGGATAGTTCTTGTGCAGTATTATGACACAAGTTCATTTTCATTTGTTTAATTATCTACCTCCCTCACTAGACTGTAAGCTTTTTAAAGGCTAGAACACATTTGTTTTGTTCATCACTGTATTCTACACCATATTACATGCGCTCAATAAATACGTGAGGAAAGAAGGGACCAAGGAAGGAAGCAGACAAGGGAGGAGAGAGAATGGGAGGAAGGGGGGAAAGGAGAGTGTTAAAGGAGCAACGCCGAGCCAAGCCTCCCCCTCTAATGCGCTTCACTTTCCACGGGGAGGATTCACACTCTAGAGCTTCATCTAGTCTTTCCCAGAGATGTCAGGCTCAGTGACATCACCAAGGCTAGACAAGGTACCAGCGTAGAGTAACTACAAAAGCCTTCTGTCTTCTCAAACTAAAATGAATTTCTTTGTTTAAAAATACTCAGGGCAAACAGTGCCCTAAGCCATAAATCAAGAGCTGACATCTGCAGGTAGCAGACTCATCAAGGAATCCATGCTCTGTAGGAGTCCACGGTCTCTCTCAAATGCCCAGGCTAGAAAGGGGCTTTGAGATCTCCCAGGGTGATGCTGTCCTTTATAAATGAGAAAACTGAGGTGCAGGCAGGTTAGTCAGTCTCCACCAATGACTTGACATCTAATCTCGTCACTTTGAACTAGCCCACTTTCTTCTTACCGTGTGAATTCCTTGCGATGGGTTTCTTCAGAAAAATGGGGGAAAGGGAAAGGTTAGGAGGAGAAAGGATTTAGGCATTTGAAGTGGCAAATATACTGGAACAATTTAAAAATAAAAAAAGAAAACTAACTGAAAGGCCTATGGCAAAGTAGAGGCCCTAAAACCTGCTGTTGTACAACATCTAATACTCAATAAAATATAAATAAATCATAGATGTGTAGGTAGATGAATAGATGCTTGATAGATAGGTACTTTTAGTTGAGTATATGACACTACAAGAAGGTGAGAGACACTTGCCAAGGCCTGGAGCATGGGTCTAGGAAGGTAAACAGGCTTGGAGGTCACTGGGCACCTGGGGGCACATATGGAACCTGGGGCCCATAGCACTGGGGCACAGAAGGCTTACAAACCAAGCCTTGGACCAGCACACAAAGTCTTGGGCAGGTGGAGGGAGGTGACAATCTGAAATCTAGGAATAGGTACAGCACCAGGTAAAGGGTGAACTATGAAAAAGGTGTAGAGGGGAACCAATAGAGACTATAAGAAAAATAGTCTCTGTCTCTCCTATTGGTCCAGAAGGTGAGAATACATTCGTCTACTGCCCAGACTGAGGCCCGAATCTCTATAACTTATATGGTCCTTAAGGAACTATATTATAAGAATTGTGGTAAGTGACCCCTGGTTTATGGTACCCCTACATACCTGATCAAAGCAAGTACAAATCATCCCTATAGCAGTACATTAAAACTCAAGACTCTAAGAATTCCAAGAAAAATTTCCACCACAGAGGTACACACATACAATCATAAAGCATGCAAACCATCATGGAGTTCGAGTCAGCAAAACCAATATATAACAAAAGTAGGCCTGTTATTTGAGATATTTTAGTATCTCAAAAACTAAAAATTTAGTATTTAGTAGATACTAATGATAGATACTAATAATAGAGATATTTTAGTATCAAAATACTAGTATTTAGTATTTAGATACTTTGAATATTTGACATACAAAAATATCTCAAACATTCAAATCACCAGATACAGAAATCAAAATAAGTGTTATAATTTGTTTGACGATACAAAAGGGAAAAAGGAAAAAAAAATACAGAGCAACAAATCATCAAGATTAAATAAAACCAAACAGAACTTTTAGAAATGAAAAAGAGGCCAGGCACACCTGTAATCCCAGCACTCTGAGAGGCCAAGGCAGGTGGACTGCTCTAAGCTCACAGGTTCAAGACCAGCCTGAGCCAGGTGTTGTGGTGACCACCTGTAGTCCCAGCTACTTGGGAGGCTGAGGCAAGAGAATTGCTTGTGCCCAAGAGTTGGAGGTTGCTGTGAGCTGTGATGCAACGGCACTCTACCAAGGGTACAAAGTGAGACTGTCTCAAAAAAATAAATAAATAAAAATAAATTTCAAAAAATAAAATAACTGAAATGGTAATGGAAAAGATTTGTGGGGAGAGAGAAAGAGACCAAGAGGTGAAGCACTAGGAATTTTGAGGGCCATGAAACTACTCCACATGACACATGTCATCATACATTTGCCAAAACCCAGAGAATATACGTAAAAGTGAGCCCAAATCTTAGTACACTAAGGATTTGTGCTGACAATTGAACATCGGTATGAGGTTATTGACTAACAAATGAAGCGCACTGGTGCAGGACGTCAGTGGGGAGGCTGTGGCTGAGTGTGGCAAGGGATTATGTGGGAACTCACATACTTCCCATTCAATTTTGCTGTGGACTTAAAACTGCTCTAAAAAATAAAGTCTATTAACTTTTTTAAGAGAACCCACGAAAAAAAACTGGTGAATTCAACAGTAGATTGGACATAGAATTAATGAATCAGAAAGATAATATACAATGCAGCAGGAAAAAACCAACAAACCAGCTTAGGCAACATAAAAAAAACTTAAAATATTAGCTGGCATAGTGGTATGCCTATTATCCTGGCTACTCAGAAGGCTGAGGCAGGAGAATCATTTAAGTCTAGGAGCTCAAGGTCACAATGAGATACTATTGTGCCACTCCAGCCTGGGCAATAGACCAAGATTTTTTCTTTATTCAAGAAAGAATAAAGGAGCTGCAACATTTGAAGAGATTGTGCAAAGAATATTCCGTAACATTCCATCCATTCTTAAATCAAGAAGCATAGTGAATTCCAAATAAAATGAATAAATATAAACCCACATCTAGGGTGGTGCCTGTGGCTCAGTGGGTAGTGCACAGGCCGCATATACAGAGGATGGCAGATTCAAACATGGCCCCAGCCAAACTGCAACAAAAAAAATAGCTAGGTGTTGTGGCGGGCGCCAGTAGTTCCAGCTACTTGGGAGGCTGAGGCAAGAGAATTGACTAAGCCTAGGAGTTGGAGATTGCTGTGAGCTGTGATGCCACAGCTCTCTAGTGAGGGTGACAAAGTAAGACTCTGTCTCTACAAACACACACTCACACACACATACACATCTAAACACATCACAGCAAAATAGAAGAATACCTTGAATAAAGAGACTATCTTAAGAGCAGCCGTAGACAAGACAAATTATCTATAAAAGAGGGGCAGGTAGACTGGTACCTGATTTTTCAAAAGCAACAGTGGAAGCCACTGTGAAATAATTTCTTTTTTTTTTTACTATGGGGGGGGGAGGGTTTTTTTGGTTTTTTTTTTCATAGACAGAGTCTCACTATCTTGCCCTTGGTAGAATGCTGTGGAGTCACAGCTCACAGCAACCTCCAACTCCTGGGCTTAGGTGATTCTCCTGCCTCAGCCTCCCGAGTAGCTGGGACTACAAGCGCCCACCACAACGCCCAGCTATTTTTTGTTACAGTTTGCCCAGGGCCGGGTTTGAACCCGCCACTCTCATATATGGGGCTGGGACCCTATTCACTGAGCCACAGGCGCCGCCCATGAAATAATTTCTTGAATGTGTTTAAATGTCTACCTAGAATCTTATACTCAAAAAACCTGATGTTCAAGAACAAAATAAAAATATTTCAGAAGACCAAAAGAGAGATTCACCAACAAAGAATTTCTGAAAGATGTACATCAAGAAGCAAAACTGGCCTGGCACGGAGGTTCACACTGTAATGCTAGCACTCTGGGAAACTGAGGCAGGTGGATTGCCTCAGCTCACAGGTTTGAGAACCAGCCTGAGCCAGAGCAAGACCTCTGTTAAAAAATAGCCAGGTGTTATGGCAGGTGCCTGTAGTCCCAGCTACTCAGGAGGCTGAGGCAAGAGAATCACTTGAGCCCAAGAGTTTGAGGTTGCTGTGAGCTGTGATGCCACAGCACTCTACCAAAGATAAGACTCTGTGAAGAAGGAGAAGGAGGAAGAGGAGGAGAAGAGGAGAATTATTCCAGAAGGAAATCTGAGATGCAAGAAGAAATGTTTAAAAAGATGTGATAACCATATACAGTTGTAACCCCTCATCTAGGGTTTTACTTTCTGCAGGTTCAGTGACCAGAGGAATCAACTATAATCTGAAAATGTAATAGGTAAGCACAGCAAAATAAGATATTTTGAAAGAGAGCCTTCATTCACGTAACTTTTACTATAGTCTGTTGTTATAATTGTTCCATGTCAATCTGTTGTTAATCTCTCACTGTGCCTAATCTACAAATTGAACTTTAGCAAGGTTTGTATGTATAGGAAAAAATGTAGTGCTGTGTATTTAAGGCACAGTACTATATGAGGTTTCATCCACTGAGGAGTCTAGGAGTGTACCCCCCAGGGGTAAGGGAGGACCTACTGGGGAAATTCTAAACAAACATTAAAAATTAAAGTATATCAACAATAATATGTCATTTGTGAACTTAAGAAAAGATGGAGCTAAGGTATCAGTAACTTTTTTTTAATGTATGAATTCAGAGATGATGTGGCTGTCCAACTTTTAAGGTCCTTTTATTGTTCTGGAGGAGAAAAACCAATTCACTAACATACAGACTATTTTATTAAAACTGATTAAAATTTCAAGAGTAGCTACTAATATTATAGGGAAATACCAAAGCCAGACTTGTTTTTTAAAAGCCTCCAGCAATAGATTGCATTAATATAGGGTTTTATATATTACATATTTAATGAAGCCACATATAACTTTAGATAAGGAAGAGATTTTAAAGACTCTAAGAATAATAAAGCCCTTATTCCAATAAATATGAAAATATAGACAAAATGAAATACTTCCTAGAAAAATATAACTTGCCAAAATAAAAAACCTGAATCAAAGCTGAATCAGTTATTAAAATTTCCCCCCAAAGAAAACATTAGGCCTATATGATATTGTCAGTCAAATATTCAAGGATAGGATCTTTATAATCTTATGCATAATTTTTCGGGGACTAGTGGAAAAATGGAAATGCCATCAAGTCTTTTTAAAAGGGTAATATAACTTCAATACAAAACATAGATAAGGCTGGTACAAGGAAGGAAACTTAAAAGTCAATGGCATGTATAAACATAGGGGCAAAAATACTGGACAAAACGTTAATGAACAAAATCCAGAGTGAATAACAAAGACAATTCCTATTTACTAAATTGGTTTATAATAGAAATGCAAGAAATTTTAGCACTAGAAAATCTATTAACATCATTCCTCACATACAATTTGAGGAAAAATTTTTTTTTTTTTTTTTTTTTTGAGACAGAGCCTCAAGCTGTCCCCCTGGGTAGAGTGCCGCCGTGGCATTACAGCTCACAGCAACCTCCAACTCCTGGGCTCAAGCAAGTCTCTTGCCTCTGCCTCCCAAGTAGCTGGGACCACAGGCGCCCACCACAATGCCCAGCTATTTTTTGGTTGCAGCCGCCATTGTTGTTTGGCGGGTCCGGGCTGGGGATTCGAACCCACCACCTTAGGTGTATGTGGCTGGCGCCTTAGCCGGTTGAGCTATAGGCGCCGAGCCAATTTGAGGAAATTGTTACAGCAAAATAGAAGAACACCTTGAATAAAGAGACTATCTTTGTGTACCTTAATTCAAAGGACAAAAAGTATATAAGCATGACAACAGGTACAAAATAGTATTTCATTAAAATGTTATGTTTGGCCAGGCAGGGCGGCTCACACCTGTAATCCCAGCACTCTGGGAGGCCAAGGCAGGTGGATTGTTTGAACACTGGAGTTTGAGATCAACCTGAGCAAGGGCAAGACCCCATGTATACTCAAAATAAAAAAACAAGCCAGAGGCTGTGGTGGACTCCTATAGTCTCAGCCACTGGGGAGGGTGAGGCAAGAGGATCACTTGAGCCCAAGAGTTTGAGGTTGCTGTGAGCTATGGCACCATGGTGCTCTACCCAGGGTAATAAAGTGAGACTCTGTCTCCAAAAAAAGAAAATGCTACATTCACTCTCACTAGAAAGTCTTAGCAAAATTAGCATAGAAAACGTATTCTTTAATTTGATAAATGAGCACTATTTAAAAGCCTGCAGCAAACATCTTACTTCACAGTGAGCAACTCTTTTATGGAGGTATTTTTTAATAATCAAGAAGACAAAATAGAAATGTTTCTTTATAATCAGGAATAAAAAATGGATGTCAGCTGGGCACAGTGGCACACACCTGTAGTTCCAGCTACTTGGAGTCTAAGGTAAGAGTATTGCTTGAGCCCATGTTCAAGTCCAGCCTAGGTGATAAAGCAAGACTTTTTTGTTTTATTTTGTTTTATTTTTGGTAGAGACAGAGTCTCACTTTATCACCCTCAGTAGAGTGCTGTAGCGTCACAGCTCACAGCAACCTCCAACTCCTAGGCTTAGATGATGTTCTTGCCTCAGCCTCTCGAGTAGCTGGGACTAAGGTGCCTGCCAGAATGCCTGGCTATTTTTTTTGTTGCAATTTGGCCCATGCTGGGTTTGAACCCGCCACCCTAGGTATATGGGGCTGTCGCCCTACCCACTGAGCCACAGGCACCACCCTGGTTTTTTTTAAAGATATTTCTTCTGTTCACAACTTCTATTCAACACTGTTCTGACTTAATGCCATTAGACAAGAAAAAGAAATACAAAATATGAGAAATGGAAAGAAACAAAAACTGTCATTATTTGCCAATGTTACAACCTCCTACATAAACAAAAACTACACTAATTTTTAGACTTAATAAAAGAATTTTACAAAGTGGTTATGCAAATCAACAAAATAATTTTTTTTCTTTGGTGGAGACAGAGTTCTACCCTATGCCCTGAGCAGAACACAATGGCATTGTAGCTCACTGCAACCTCAGACTTGGGCTGGGGGCATCCTGCTGCCTCAGCCTCCAAAGCCACTGGGATTACAGGAGCTCCCTGCAGCACACAGCTCGGTTTTTCCACTTTTTTTTCATGAGTCAGAGCTCTCACTTTTGCTCAGACAAGCCTCAAACTCCTAAGCTCAAGCAAACCTCCCACCTCAGCCTCCCATAGTGCTGGGATGACACATGTGAGCTATTGCACCCAGCCACAAAATAACTTTTAAATATTTTTTTTTAAGAGACAGTCTCACTTTGTCACCCTTGGTAGAGTGCTGTAGCATCATAGCTCACAGCAACCTCCAGCTCTTGGGCGATTCTCTTGCCTCAGCCTCCCAAGTAGCTGGGACTACAGGCACCCACCACAATGCCCAGTTATTTTGTTGTTGTTGTTGTTATAGTTTGGCAGGGGTTGGGTTCGAACCCACCACCCTCAGTATATAGGGCCGGCACCCTACTCACTGAGCCACAGGCACCACCCATTTTTAAATAATTTTTTAAAAGTCAACATAAAAATTACATTTTTATACGTTAATAAGCACTTAGAAACTGTAAAATTTTAAAGTTACCATTGTTAATTGTAGTACTAATTCTATTTTTCTATACATTACACTTACCACAAAAAATAAGATCTCTAGGAATCGATCTAACAAAATCTAGCTGAAAATCAGATTAAAGAATACCAAAGTGGAATAGAAATCTACATTCATAGATGCCGATACTTGATTTTATGAGGATGTTAGTTATGCTGCAATTGATCTAGTCGGGTTATTGATCAGTCACCTATTCTGATAACCAAATCTCTAAATACAAGAAAGAAATTAAAGCAAGATTTTTACACAGGAAACAAAAATCACACCTGTGACCCTCCCATCCTCCAGGGAAATTTCAGTGCCTTTCTCTGTGTGCCTCACACTTCTATTATGGCGGCAGTAGCCACACTTTCTAACATAAATGCCTGCATAGAATGTCAAGGACAGAGTTCCTCAACCTCGGCATGTTGAGCTAGATACTTGTTGAGCTAGATACTGACATGTTGTGCTAGATAATTCTTTGTTGGTGGTGGCTGTTCTGTACACAGTAGAATGTGTAGTAGTATCCCTGTCCTCTACTCACTAGAATTCAGTACTAACCCCCCACACCCACACACACAGTTACAACAATCATATATATCTCACTGCCAAATATCCCCTGCAAGGCAAAATTGCTCCAAATTAAGCACTACAGGCTTATCATAGTGTGACAACTGAGTACATTTTCAGTGGATTTTTCCCCCCCATTCACCTTTTGTCCACCGGACTTTCATCAGTCATCTAATGAGACATCCCAGATGCAAATAATTAGGAATCAGAATTGTGTCAGGCTAGGCTCGGCACCTCTGGCACGGTGGTTATGGCGCAGGCCACATACACTGAGGCTGGCAGTTTTGAACTAGCCTAAGCCAGCTAATCAACAATGACAACCACTACAAAAAATATCTGGGCATTGTGGCAGGTGCCTATAGTCCCAGCTACTGGGAGGCTGAGGCGGGAGAATCACCTAAGCCCAAGAGCTGGAGGTTGCTGTGAACTTGTGACACCACAAGTGCTCTAACTGAGGGTGACATAGTGTCTCAAAAAAAAAAAAAAAAAAGAATTGTATCAGGCTATTCAATAGCAATTTGAGAAGTTAGAAGACAAAAAAAGGAATGCCTTTAAAATTATAAAGAGAGGCTTACCACCTATAGCTCAGCAGCTAGGGCACCAGCCACATACACCGAGGCTGGTGGGTTTGAGCCCAAGCCGGGCCTGCTAAACAGCAATGACAACTGCAACAAAAAAAATACCTGGGCGTTGTGGCAGTTGCCTGTAGTCCCAGCTACTTGGGAGTCTGAAGCAAGAGAATTGCATAAGCCCAAGAGTTTGAGGTTGCTATGAGCTGTGACGCCATGGCACTCTACCAAGGGCGACATAGACTCTATCTCCAAAAAAAAAAAAAAAAATTATAAGGAGAAAAAAATTCCAACTGTGGCTGAGAATGTCAGGATTCATAATATTCTTATTGATCTTCTCCTTCCTGAACACATACACAGACTATATTTCCAGCCCCCATTCATTTAGGAGGTCCAGAAGACAGTTTTGACCAATAGAATGTTGGTGGCAGTGACATTCACGAACTACTTCCAGGCCAGGCATCTAAAACATTTCACATGAGCCTCCGTGTTCTCTTTCCTCATCACCCAGAGGGATACAAAAGACCGAGAGATGACTCCAAACCCCTGATGGAGTCTGCAGCTGGAAGGGGCCTGGACCCCATGTAGGAAGCTGTCTGCCAAACACTTGTGCTTACCAATTAACAGAACAGAACTCTTTTGTGTTAAGGCACTGAGATGTGAACAGTTAGCCTATTCTGACTACTGAAGCACCCTGGAATTCTATACCCATATAAACCATCAATTAACAGGGCAAAGGAGGAAGAGAAGCAAGTTTTCAAAAATTTACTTCCTCTGCATCCTTTCTGAAAAAGACATCCTTTCTGGAGTAGAGGATGTACTCCATCTAAACAAGGGAGTAAAACAAAGAAAGAAGTCACAGACTCCAGGAAGCTAAGAACCTGATGCACAAGTCAGATGAAGGGAATTCTCAGATGACAGTAAAGAAAATGTCAGGATGACAGCTAGGCAGCTGACTTAGAAAGTAACCCAAAAAGACCAGAGCATCATTGCCCCTAATCATCAGAGCAATGCAAATCAAAACCACTCTGAGAATACCACCTGACTCCAGTGAGATTAGCCCACATCACAAAGTCCCGAATCTGCAGATGCTGGTGTGGATGTGGAGAGAAAGGAACACTTTTGCCCTGCTGGTGGGATTGCAAACTAATACAACCTCTGTGGAAAGAAGTATGGAGAACTCTCAAAGAACTAAAAGTGGACCTTTCATTTGATCCTGTAATCTCATCACTAGATATCTACCCAGAAGAACAAAAATCATTTCCCACAAGGACATTTGCATGAGAATGTTTATTGCAGCTCGATCCACAATTGTTAAGATGTGGAAGCAACCCAAGTGCCCATCAACTATAAATGGATTAACAAACTGTGGTATATGTAAACTATACTATACTAATGTGAAATATGAAAACAATACCAATATGAAATATCAGTACTAATAGGAAAACAATATATAAACAACCACACACCCACAAAAAAGAAAAAAAATACAAGTATAGTTTAGCAAGGCGGGAGGGAGAAGCAGGAGAGAGGAGGGGAGAGGAGGAAAAGGGGAAGGTGATTGGCTGGATCGCACCTAATATGCACAATGTGAGGGTGTTCAGCACACTCCCTGGGCGAAGGGCTCAACTACAACTTGAATTTTACCTTAGAAATGAAAACAATGTAACCTAAAAATTTGTACCTTTATATTAGTCTGAAAAAAAAAAATCAGAGCATAAGGACAGGGACTCCAAAATGGACTTCCAAGAAAAAGAAAATGGAATTACTAGATTATCTTTAGTCTTAGGTCATATAGAAATGTTTTATACAACTATACTAGAGAGTCTGGAGTTATACTAGTAATCAATTTATAGAAAACCAAGGAAACACAAAACTGAGGCCATCAAGTCTAGGAAAAACACATTGAACAGAAAAGAAACGTAGTCACAATGCATTTTGTGATTTTGCTATAAAAGTTTGGGAGAGTAAGAGGAGGCAAAGTTGGGGGTTGGGGAAGAGGAAGGGACAGGAGATGGGAACACACAAGACAGATAACTTCTCATCTTCCGTAGTACAAAGTCCACGGATGATGTCTAAAATTGAAAAAAAAATCACAAAATAGCAGTTGTAAGCATATTATAGAGAAACATCAAGGCAAATTTCTCACCCCACCCCACCCCACCAAAAGATATAACAGCTAAAAGAAATGAAAGTGGTTTCTCATCGGGAGAGAAAGCAGAGGCAAAAAGGTTGGGAGGAAGCCGCTGTTCTTTGTTGTTAGCCATCAAATACTAACCGATTCATAAATTCTATGCCATGCATATATATGTTAATACATTACTTTGTTTCAAAATTAAACTTCAAGATTAGAAGAGAGAGAAAATTGGGCCCTTCGTAAAGGAAATATGGTCAATAATAATATGAAAAATTATTTACTTTCAAACCCAGGAAATAAAAATCAAAACACTATACAATTTATCTTTACCTATCAAATTAGAAAAAGTATTTTTAAAATAACTATAATGTGCTCGGCGCCTGTGGGTCAAGTGGCTAAGGCGCCAGCCACATACACCTAAGGTGGCTGATTGAAATCCAGCCCAGGTTCGCCAAACAACCATGATGGCTGCAACCAAAAAATAGCCGGGCATTGTGGCGGACACCTGTGGTCCCAGCTACTTGGGAGGCAGAGGCAGGAGAGTTGCTTGAGCCCAGGAGTTGGAGGTTGCTGTGAGCTGTGATGCCACAGCACTC